>JAAAKO020022411.1:0-14793 GCA_010015015.2 Bolitophila cinerea | reverse complement strand
ATTACCTTGAATTTTACGTTCATATTACGTCGAATATAGGTCGATTAATTCTCCAATTACGTCGAATAGAAGTAAATTCGACGTAATTTTACCACTAATAGGACGGGAATAACTACTATAAAGCTACTTATCGACCTATAATGTTACTTGGGATTACCGCATCAGATGTAAGAGTCCAACAACGCAGTTGTCAACGCGACTCTCAATCGTGTATAATTCTGTATTGCGATCAGTTGAGCAACCGCATTTTGAGTCAACTGCCGCAAATAGATAAACTGAGTTTAGCAACTCGCTCAACTAGGTGAAGCAAGCAAAGAGTTTCACAACGATTTTAAAGTTTCATATTGCTCAACGTGTGCAACGAATGGAAAACCAGATTTGTGTGTAAGAGGTACGATTTGTTGGACAATTTTAGCAACAGTTGGACATGCCAAAATTGGACACTTGTTTAACTAGTTAACATTTAAGTGGAAACACTGGCCATTTACTTGGCCATTTGAATAAAAAACCAACATTTGGATAATTATTTTGCATGTTGGCCATTTGACAGTTAGTATATTGAAAAAAAAATGTTTAATGGTTGCATTTCCACAAAATGGCTACTTGGTCATCTGTGCCATTATTATTATTGACCAATATGCCAATTGATGAAAATTATAAACCAAATGCAAAAGATTCCCCAAAAAAACAATTTCCTGAAAAATCCTAAAAATCTATAATCTAAAAATTATATTTTTTTCTTGAATTTTTTGAGCTAGTGATAAAATCCTTATTCTTGATACTGTCCTCCTTCTCTTCCGAAGCATGCCCACAGATCAGGGAGATGTTTAAACATCTTAGCCTTGATTCGAAGCACCACATAGTTATTCTATCTCGACAGCAGGACTTTTTCTCTGATACAAGAAGAAGCCGCATATTCCACAGTACTTTATTATCAATTATTATTGACAATTCTTCTCGTTCACAATAAATAAATAACAAAAAAAATCTCCTTCATTCTTCAGAATTAAAGTTTTCTAAAGCAGTTTTTTGCGATTGTTCCACATAAATGCAATTTCATTCATGCAATTGACAGCATCCAGTGAAGCGAGTCCCGCGCAACATGCATTACATATAGTTTTATATGTATATATGCTTTGCAATCATTTTTATGTATGTTAATTCAACATATATATATACCATATGTTTTTTTATAATATATAAATATATATTATATAAACAGAGAATGCAAGTACATGCATTTGCCCAGCCGCGTCGATCGCCAAGCTTTTGTGCGCGCCATTATAAATACAAGTAAAACAACAAATGCGTGCGCGCGCAATGAATATAATGAATTATTTATTGAGTGTTTACTTTTTTCGTGTGTGCGCATTAATTCTTAATTAATTCTTTGCAATGTTGCACTCATTCAGGTCGCGCTTCTCTTTCTCCGTGTGTGCGTGTGTTTTATGTAGTTATATATACGTTTTTTGTTTTTGTTTTATTGCGTTCATCTTGCGAAAAACATAAAAATATCCAAAACCGAAGGTTTTAACAACCTTTTCACGAATGTAGATGGCGCGCACGGTAGTGGTATGTCAAGGATGACAGGTTTTTGGCGTTTTAAGATTAAGATTGATTTTATTTATATATTTTGTTAATAGGTTACCGATGCTGCACCTAGGTCATTTCTTTTAGTTAACATTTTCTGAAGATTATATGACTACTAAAATTTCTCGTCGCCCGACGCGTCTAGCATGTAACATTCACATAGTTTTGTTATGTTTTATGTCTACGAATTAAGTGCTAAAACCACAAATCCATGTATGCATTTTCGGTCAGATCCGGGCACTGCTGGATTTAGTTGTTATAACGTAACGTTTTGTTGGAATCGCCATTGCTTTTTATTTACAGGCGTAACAAATATTAATTAAAATAAATTATTTCTTGGTTTACTTTTTACGCTCTACTTGTACCTAATAGGGTTCTAAATAGGTTTGGCGGAGAATGATTTGCCATTTAAATCTTCTTTCCCTCACAATCGGATATCATCGCGACTTTAATAAAGATTTAAAAATGACCCGCATTAAAAAAGGCATTTGGAGTTAGTAAATACAGTAGGAATATCGTTTTTTAAATATGTTGAAAAGAAGTGGTCCCAAGTGACTACCCTGGGGCACCCCGGATTTCACTGTAAACAAAATAGACCACCAACGATCGATCGTAACATATTGTTATCCAACTTAAAAGCAATAAAAGAGTACACCTATTTCGTGCAACTTTTTGATAAGCTACCCAACTAACAATTTGTGCTTGCCCAACCGTTGTGCAATGGCACATTATCTCTTCCACGACGTCGCAGCACCGTGTTTGCCCAAGGTTTTGCCAACAAGTTGTAAAAACCTGATGCATCAAATGTACAATCAGTCGGGTTTATATGGATTGCTGCAAACGATTATTGCAACGATTTATTTTGCACTTATCTGGTGTATGATCGATGTTGCAAACTTTTAGTGCAACATTTTTAAATTTCACATAAATGTGTATATTTTATTTTAAGTGTATATTTATGCCCGTAAATAAACAAAATTTTAAAAAAGAAGTGCCAATAATTAAAAAGCGTATACGTCTGCCGAATGACAAGAAGATGGAATACCGTCAATTCAATAGTAGTTACTTTCAACACAATTTATCTTTTAGGGTCAACGTAGTTCTCTAATAAAACTTTAGCGAATCATAAGATCGTATGTTTGATATATTGTGTGGATTTTTGCAACCGTTGCGCAGTTAGGTTTATGCAACTTGGGTAAAAATACTTTAAGACAACGAATTGCAACAAAAAAATATTAATTGGACTTTTGCAACCGTCGAACAAATAGGTTTATTCATCTAAAGTATAGATATCCTGTATCGCAACAAATTGTAACTAATTTATATTTTGCGGAATTTTGCAACCGTTTCACAACTAGGTTTATGCAACTGCAGTTGCAAATTGTTAGTTGGGTATGATGCAATTTATCGAAAGCTTTGCGAATGTCAGTGTACATAACATATAACTAAGAGCTGGACTCAATAAAACCGAAATAAGAAATATCAAGTAGAGGTAAATAAATGACCATTATGTCGAGCAAGGTAAGCATTGGTAAAAAATAACAATAGGTAATAGTAACATACAAAAAAATGGAACAAGCAGTAATAAATCAGTGTATAAGCCTTTCTGAATTTAGAAACATTACTTATTCTCTTCATTAGCATCGGAAGCGTTATTCCACGGATGAAAAATGCATAGTCCATAGATACGGTGGGACGTATAACTGCTACAAGATTACGAGTTCTACGCGAAGTTGAGAACATCAATGTTTATAATAGGTAATAGGTTGCTTAGTATATTGTGCAATTCCAGACATCTATAATCATAGAAGTTAAACAATGAACCACTATAAAGATCGCGTCAGTATGCATGAAGATGTTATCGTACCTTCGCAGTTTAAAAACAAATCTAAGGCATGAGATAAAAGCAACTGTAAGTTTGCGTTTTGAATCATAAGTCATATATGTCATAACAACATCACAATAGGTCAAGATAGGGTCTTAGCATGGCGTAGAAGCAGATTCTGTGAAATGACATGTAAGACCTTCTATAATCGTCTCAAGCCTCCATAAACCTTACCGCATACAGAGTTAACATAATCAGACCAAGTTAATGTTTTATTAAATACAAAACCGAGGTTAGTAATTTTATTTGAGGGAAGAACAGTAACATCGCTTAGCTTAATAATTGGCCAGTTAGCTAACTAGGAAATGTATTTTCCGAGGGTTTAATACCAAACCATTGACCTCAGACCATCTTTTTATCCTGCGCAGCTCAATATTTACACTGTTCCTTATATCAGGGCCATCCTTTACAGGACCACTAAGTCTTAATTGGACAACATCTGCGAACATATAATAATCAATAGGAATACTTGTATTAGGTAAGATAAATAGTTAAAAAAAAGTAGTGGACCGAGTATTGAGCCTTTGGGTACCCCGCAAAATAAATCAGCATATGAGGAACTGAAACCGTCGATGCGAACTATTTGTGAACGTCTACACAAATAAGAACAAAATAAGTTTACTGACGATACAGAGAATTTAAAATAGTCTCTTCACTTCGAACAAAGTTGCTCGTAATTAATACTGTTCCTTATCCTTAGCACCTATAGAGATTATTTCCTCTTTCCCAATCTAAAATGGTTGCTTCATGGAAGAAAATTATACGCAAAAGAGGAGGTGATATACGAAGCCAATTTTAGAGAGTTTTCGCTTGAACTATTTTTTAGAAGGAAACCATAATATAATATAAACACCAATCGGGCAACACTATCAAGAGTCTACTTATATAAAACAGCCAAAAAAACCTCTGAGTTAAACGCACATCGGTTGTAACACTTTATAAATAATCATAAATAATATTACCTAGGTCAGAACAAAATCCCACAGACACTCAAGGGAACAGGTTCTTGGGATCACAACGACAATAACAACAACAACGCTAACAAGAACAACACTATATCTATATACACCAATGTGCGTGCACATTTTCCTCATTTGCGCGCATGCGCGGCGCAGTATGTCGATTGGTCGCGCGATAGTGCGGCGCTCATGCGCTCATGCGCTTATGCGTCGTGTTTGCGCGGAATCAATTGATTTTTCAATTGCAAATTTGTGTGCGTATCTGGTATATATGTCTGAATGTGATTGTATTTGTTGGTATTACAACAACAACAACAACAACAAAACTGCCAAGTTTCAAACGAAAAAAAAACTGTCGCCATGCTTCAGGAAGTCTGACTGGCGCGTCGCGCCGCCCAGCCCGTTTGCGCGTGCGCTCGCTCGCGTAGCGATGACAACGTTATACAACGCGCGTTGATCGAATCGTCCCAGAGCGCGCGCGCGCACACGCATTGGCAGCCACGCCACAATCATCACAAACATCAAACAGGTCCTATGCGTCGGCGCGCGAGCGCACGCATAAATATGCACTGAGCGTGTGCGTGCAAGTGCATTAAATATAAACGTATATATAGTATAGTATATACGCACAGTCCGACGACACACAGGGTGGTATATCTGGTTAGTAATGTTGATTTGTGCGCGACACGGTGCATAATCGATGCGTGCGCGAGCGTTTGTTTATGCGCGCGCACGACATAAATTATACACAGTGCATGTGCAGTGCGGCGCGCGGCATGGCCCATCGGCGCGATGCACCGGTGATAATTGAATGCGTGTGCGAGAACATCTGACAATTAGTATGTTTGCTTCTCCTTTCCTAATATGTAAAAGAACATTTAGGCTTTAATGGTATTAATAATTGTAGTATTAGTTGTCTAAAACAAACGATGGTCGTATTTTATGTAAACAAATGTGCAATTATTTATTATAATAAGAGAGGTCAAAAAAAATCTTTACATTTTCCATTTCCATTTCCAATGTGCAAAGTTTGAGCTGTATTAGATAATTGAAAGTGGGTCATTTATACCAAGTGAAGTTAAATGAAAGATTTAAAAAGATACTTTTTATAAATTTTATCCACATCTACGCTGAGGTACTTTGGCAAAATAACAAGTTAGTTATTTTTGTTTAGTACCTCGCTACCAAAAACAAGTTCCGATAAACGTAGTATAGTACACAGTTTGGTAAGGAGACGGGGTTAAACGTAAAAAGAGTTAGGATGGTAACCTAGTAAGCTAACCAAGCAGCAAAAATTGGTCTCAAAACGGTCTCAAGACGGTAACGAGGAACAAGAAGTCTTTAGATTGTAAAACGTATTTGGTAATGTTTTTTGTGACTTTGGTATGAAATGTTCCGTATTAAGATGGTATCTTACAAACGTCTTTAAGACGTCTTTTCTTAGGTTTTATACGACTTAAATATTAAAAGTAAAATATCAAAATGGTATCAATTTTTAAGTTTTTTTAAGACCAGTTTATTTAAAAATGCAAAATTAATATAATGAATTACTTATATTTTATTATAAACACAAACATAAACACATATAAACTGATAAAATATAATTTGATTTTTCTAATCCAATGCCTTCCTGGCGCAGCTTGTAGGTCACACAGCATTTTCGACTAGTCCCAAATTTTGTATCACTCAAAGACTGAGCACGTACGCTTATAGCTGCTTCTCGAGACGTTCTATCACTGACACCTTTGGAAACAGGTATCTGCTCTTCCTGCGAGGTATTAAGGTTTAGATCCATTTTCTAAACACACATTCATACTTTTTCTATTTTTTTAAAATAAATGTAAATAGTTAATCAAAATTGATAATCATTTTATTAACTTATTTCTTTTTATTCTTACCCCTGGATGAGTCATCCAGAGACCACTGATCTTGACTTTAAAACCTCTTTGCCACGGCTCGAGTACTTGACAGTTAGTATATTCCATGCTCGTGTGACATTTTGAATTGGGAGTTGTCAAATTTACATTTATCTATATTTTAAACTAATTTAAACTGACTTTTCTATTGCGCAAAATGTGGTTAAATCAAAAATACAACTGATAACTTGTTGCACACTTAAAATTAAAACTTTTTCAACACATTTATACTAAATAGTCTAGACTCTAGAAGAAAGGTATTAAAAATACCAATGAGAGACCGTCAGGTATGTTTAAGACTAAAAAGTAACCACGACTCTTATATCTGGGAATTTACGTTTGAATACTTTTTAAATTTAAAACTTTCTAGATGGTCTTCTTTAAGTAAAATACAAATTAGTATTTTTTGTCAATCAGGTCTATAGAATGAGTATAAAATCATCTCGAGTATCAGCTATAATCATATAAGACTAATTAGTTAAAAATTCTGATAACACGGTACGCGGTATCCAAAGGTTAGTAGTAGTAGTAGTAGTAGTAGTAGTAGTAGTAGTAGTAGTAGTAGTACCAAAATTCAACTATCGAGATACTCCATCTGACGTAAAACGATCTAGTAAGAGAATACTCCTCTATAAATCCTCTTCTCCACAAGAAAGTGAGGCGAAAAAGAGGAGGGTCCAATCCTTTGCTCCTATATACTATATATGTTTACAAAGGTGTCGGCCATGCTCACCAAGAGGAAAGCTAGACTTCTAACCGTTCTTACAAAGTTACAGTTTATCAAAAAAAACATGTTTTAAGCTAATTACTATCCATGATGGAGGAATCACGTGTACCGCTGGCATATTAAAAGTCATGCCTATAGTTTTTGTTTTGGGGTTATTCATTATATGATAAAGCTCTCATTTTTTCTAGGCTATAAACTTCGTTCAGATTGGCAAAAAGTAAGTCCGAATCCACAAAATCTGCGAATTGTAGAGGTTGAAAAATAATACCTATTTTTTTCAACCAATCACGGATTTTGTGGTTTTGGAGTTGCCAATCTGACCGAAGCCATAACTGGTTGTTATCCATAGGCAAATCTCTTATTTTGTTCCTATAATTTTTATTACTTAACGGTGCATAGCGGAATACTGAGAAAGACTGGTTAATAAAAGCTAGAAATAAAACTCTTTTGGCTTGGTTAATACATTTTTATACAGAATATCTCAAACGTCTTCTGATAACATTATCGATTTGTTTTTACCGAATAGCCTTAAATAATTTGTTAGAAATGCCTACCTCATTTTTTTGTTCAAGAAATAATTTTACAGGCAGCTGTGTAGCCCATTCCAGCCTACTTAAAAAAATATAGTGCGAGTCAGGTGAGTATTTTTTTCTTTATAGTAAAGAGGTAGAATTTTCCAAAGTCAAATAGCTTCAGGTGTCCTTTAGGCAATGGAGAATATCCAAAATCGATATGTCAACACACCTAGGCGTAACGCCAGGTATAATTCTAATGGGTATTTAAATACCCTACAGTCCATGGTATGTAAACACTTTTTTTGCTTTATTGAAAATTGTCGTTTGGAGTTAATAATAAACGCATATAATAGAAATTTAGTTTTTTTTATTAAGAAACACGATGTTTATAAGACATAGGTTATTTAGCATTGGCAATTTTTGCAATAATGTTGTTGTAATCCATAAAACAAGGAGCAGGATGCAAGTTCGTCTTACACTTCGAACCACCATATTCGGTTTTGCCACCACATTGCCGACAACGATGACGAGTATTGAGTTTTCCTATAAAATGATCGATACGATCGTAACGCATTGCCAGTTGTGCCCAGAAGACGATGTTTTACAGGAATTCTGATACTTGGTCTTGATCATAATCGATTTGCACTCCTCCACTCGCATTCGAATTGAGATATCGCTGGTTTCTTTTCAAACTTGCGACAGAGGCATCTTATATCTCAGCTTGTGCGCACAGGTATTTTTTTCTATCAATTTCTATGGTCTCCGGGACAAATTTACTAAATTTTATCAAAATCGTACGAGCTGATCTATGGGCTGTATTTTATGGGCTAGACTGAAAGATCCATAGTAGAAAGTGATGGCATTATTTTCAAACAGGCATTTTAAAATGTAACTTTAGATTTTATGGCTTTGGTATCATGAGGCAAGGAGTTCCACAAAGTGACTGCTCCAATAAAGAAACAATAATTGTTCATTGAGCTGAGTCGCCTACATGGCTTATCGAGATTAAGAGCTCTGCGAAAACGGGTAAATAGAATGGAATTAAATAAATTAGACGAATGCTCAGTGTCTTACATCATAGAATTTGAATAGGGAGCACCCCAGGATGATATTAGTATACTTTCAAACCTTCTGAGGTTTTTAATGAATCGAATTCACGAATTGAACGTTATCTTAAGTTGTTTTTTAGTATCTCCATTAGTGAATAAGATGTCAAGAAGAAACTTCACTCATCGTAGACGGGTTGCTTCTGGCAATATATAGGCAACGTTTCACAAGACTTACCACAAATGTGACTAATGTGATCTAACCATTAGAAGTGCCTATTAAAGATTATAATATTATTGCTATAAACAATGTCGATATTATCAAGTTTGAGGATAAGCCCTGTGAATGGAAGGTAATTGATAAATAGCGAAAACAATAGAGTTCCCAAAACTGAGCCTTGGGGAACTCTAGAAGTAATACTCTTGAAACTGGAGACCATACCATGACAAGAAACTTTCTGTAATATGTCGCAGAGATACGATTTAATAAGGTTAGCAGTGCGAAAATCAATAATAGAAATTTTATAATAGAGGAAAATTAAAAGTACCCTATAACCAACAACATTTATTATTACTTACTAAAAAATACATTAGAAATATCAAACTAGAGGCCAGGCATAGTATACTATAAGCAACACCTGTTTAATATCTCCTTTCATTTATTTATTTTTTTCTTTAAAAAAAATCGAGAAAATTTTATTCAGCCTTTTGCCAAAATAAACATACAAAAACACAAATAAGCTAGCGCCCAATTGTACCCACGCCAAATTGTCCACCACACCAAATTGTTTGCACCTAATTGAGTGGTAATAATTTCGTTAAATATATTATATGCCATATATTTAACGAAATTATTACCATGGCAGTATAACTGGAAGAAGCATTTTAAAGAAATTAATCGGAATGTCGTCCAATCCAATTGCATTTAGCTTAATATATGTAGAATGGAATTTAATACATCACTAGGAAAACATTTTCGAAATAAAAACCAGAACCAATTTATGATAAAGGGACATCAGAGAAAATACTGTTACCAGAATAAGAAGGTAACATTTTTGATGTAGGATTAGTAGGAACGCTAGAGAAGAAATCATTTAATTCCTCAATATTCATATTACTGTGTATCTTAGAATCATTAGTCACACCGTTTTTTTTAAATTACTCCACAACTCTTTGGATTGCAAGATTTATTTGGAGGAAACTTGGAGGAATAAAATATAGTTTTTTTAGCATTTAATTCCAAAGCATGAGCTTTACTCTTGAGATTTTTGAATACATTTAAATATTCAGCACTTCTGGATCGTCCCAAGTTACGATAAGCAATGTCTCTATTATACATAGCCATTTAAATTTGACGATTTAACCACAAATTCTCATTTGAAGAAGGTTTAATTTTTTTCATTGGTGCAAATTCATCAGTAAAAGTCTAATATTGCATTCAAACAAATTTAGTTTATCTTCGATGTCTATAAAAGTAGTATATACTATCCCAGTTTAAAGAATAAGCATTGAGACTAAGACGGTCTCTATTAATATTTTTGAAATGTCTCGAAATTGTTTCTTCAGTTTTAGACTCAGTCAATGACTTAGCAGAAGACATAAAAATCATATCATGATCACCCTAACACCCTAACACGTTTATTTTATCAGGCACCATAAATAGATTTAAGCAAGTTGGATTATTGGCATTTTGTGCATAATAGGTTCGCGTAATATTAAATATAGGTAAGGCATGGCTATTTATTAAATCTGTGAATCGGTTAAGTGGGACAGTTGGAATTTTTTTATTTGAATTTAAATCACCCGCTAAAATAACATCATAATATAATTGATTTAACTCTTTTAAAATATTCTCGAAGACGGAAAGATTTTTGATATCAGGAGGTTTATACACACTCCACATCCTTTTGCCAGAACACGATCATGTCTAAAAACATTAAAACCCGGAATATTGATCATTTGATTTGAAAAATCATTAGTTAACCAGCTTTCAGAAATACAAATAACTGTCAATCCAGAGTTATTCACTAGACATATTGTCACTCATTTTCTTGCGAATAATATAGGCATTCATATGGCAAATATTTTAAAAGTTTGCATTAGACGAGAGCGCAAGTTAGGAATATGTAAAATATTAGATTTACTACGAGATGTCATAAGTTAAACTATTTAATATAAAACTAAAACAATTACCAAAATGAAGCACAAGACAAAATTAAAAAAAAAACATTTTTAAAATGATCGAGAAAAAGTGCACTCAAATGCCTAGTGCATATTGAACGGAATCTTAGTGAAAATTACGTGCCTAATTACCATAATAAAAATTATTGTTTATTTCCAATATCACAGATTGCAGTATTTATGTTGAACCGATTGAAAAAAAGAACTAAGAAATAAGCCTATTAATTGAACTAATAAAACAAAAATTTAGGAGCACTAAATACTACACAAATTTTGTATTTACTAAAAGTATATTTATTATTTTTTAATTTAAAATAATAATAATATTGCGAAAGAACAAAAAATTTCTACAGAAAATAATAATTATATAAGTATTATTTATTTTTGTATATTTGTCTGAATTCTCTGGATTAATTATTAGTTATAATTAAATTTACGCACAGGAACCTATACGACTTTTTGCACTGTTCTATTAAACCATTTAAATTCAATAAATATCTATAATCTTTTATTTTTGAAAAAATCTATCTTTTTCAGTGCCTATATCGTAAAATATCAATAAAATAGTAAATACACCGCATATTTAATCATGAATTAATCAAATTTAATTGCCACGCGTAAATTTATCTATATACATGTTTGTGTATCCAATTCGAAGTTTGATAATAAACGATAAATGAAATGTGTTATTTGTTTTTATTGAACGTGTTTACAAGACTCCGAGAGCTATATATATAATACAGACATAAATATAAACTGAATAAAATACAACAACAATAACAAAACTGCTTTACGCCTTTACGAGCAGAGTCACAGATAACAGCAGCTTAATCAAACATTTAAATGTCTATATAAATATATAATATCTATTCTAGATAGAGTTTTTGTAATCGTTAAAAAAAATAGATAAATAAAATGTGTAATTTCCCACGATGTCTATCAATTTTAGAATATTAAGTTTCCGTACTCTTTTAAAATATAATGCAGAATCAGAATCAATGTGTAAAAGTATATGTTTACGTTTAAATCATGCAGAGTCAATCTATCAATTTAAATTAAAGCGTAAATCGAATGAGATGAGATTGAGTCTTCAATTTCACCCCTAAAAAAATTGTAGCACCGCACAGCGTGTGGAGATCCCAAAAAGGTATACGCGAGACTGATATTGATATCCGGAAATCATAATATATATATATATATTAGTCTGTTTGTGTGTGTGTGTGTATTCCAGATTCGACTGTATTTGAAGTTCTCATGACGAACGCAACATCCGAAACATCCGAAATTAACAGCGTGGTACGCACCCACACCGGAACCGCGCTCTTCGAGAGCATCTCATATATAGTATAATAATACCTACACAAACGATAAGTACGTATTTGTATATATGTTGCTCATTTCGTTTAGGGGTGCATATTTACACTCGAATAACATAATATATATGTGTGTATGTGTGTGCATGTGCAATGTGCATGTGCAACCATACCCAAACAAAACAAAAAACACAGGAGACATGTGAGAAACTTGTTGAGGTGCTCGAGAGCAAATACAAAAAAACGCATATGAAATACTATATCTACAAATGCAGGTATTTTACATACATACATTTTACATATACATAAAATATATATATGTATTCATTGTGTGTACTTTTGAGTGTGTGTGTGAGTGTGAATGAATGGCTCCCACGAGAAATCCAAAACGCATCTTATAAAATATGCATGCGGCAATACAAAACTCGAGACGCGCGCATTTCAATCAAAAGGATATTATGAATTTACGACGTGCTCTTTGGGGGTGGGCGGCGCTGGGCTGAACACCGGAACAACCTTCCGTGCGGACTATTAAAATGCACTCGCGCTACCGGATATTCTCACCGATTCGTTGCGATGTGTATATGCACCTTTATAGGTAACCTGTATTATATATAGACGTATATGGTTATGTAGTGCAATTTTTAACATCTTTTTCGCGCAAAGGCATGCACGCACAGATGCAGGCGTCCACGATGCTGCGATAAGCGCCCGCGCGCACAGATTTTCTAGGTCAATGCGCGCGGCCGCTCGGAAGGAAACTAATATCCGGTTGAGAGTTGGTATATATATATTTTGCAAAAGAGAGGCAAACGAACACACAGGCTCCACTAAGCCGAAAAAAACCTAATTGAAAAAGGGTTTCATCTATACAACGGCGCACCTTTTGTACGCTCCGGATTCTTCGTATTCTTCGTATTCTTCATCCCGCGCCGAGCGGGAGCGTTGCGTCGTCATTTCTTTAATCCAGCTTGCGCATCATCTTGCGATTCTACCCCTTTGCACATGGAATCACAATACGCATGCCGTTGCGGTTCGGTTGCATAACATCGAGCATTGAATCTTATAATATATATAAATATACCTTGAAAAAACATTCAAACCCTTTTGCTTTTTTTTCGTACAGGTAACACACGTCTCAAAAACGTAAACACATATTTACGATTGCACACATTTTTATATATATATATATATATATTATATAGTATATAAGACACACTCACGGAAAAAGCAAGATGTTTTTCGGCAATAAAAAACAAACTATATATATACTATAATAAATGGTTATAGCGCTCTCTGGAAATCTGTTTAACAATAACAAGCGCGCAGCGGTCTTTTGCGATGGTGGCAGCGCAGCGCAGATTTCACCGGGCTCCGGCCTCGCGTTCTTTGAATGAAGTATCCGGACTTAAGGATTTTGTGTGGGAAACATGCAACAGTTGGTCGTGCATTGCGCGCAAAGGTCTCTGCGCGCATATATCGCCGTATTGTCCCCCGCGCGACCTGGTCCTGGGTTATTCTTGCGCGTGGCAACAGCTGGGCCACATCTTTGCAGGTTTCTTATTATTATTATAGTCAGTCGAGTCGTGATGTGATGGTTGAGTTATTGACAATAATAGAAAAAGGTTTATATTACAGATAATTATAGAGGGTCGTAAATTGGACATCAACGGGATGTCATTTTGGATCGGATTAAATCGATATTATTAGATTCAATCAAATTAGAATATAAGGATGTTCTAACCATATAAAACCGCGCGTCGATGAAATTGGAGATTGGTACAACGAATGCGGATCTTTAACAGACTCGCTGTTGGGCCTATCTCAGAATACGGTATTATCAAGTGCCGAGGAAAAAGAGCTGGCAAAGGCAATAGTGACCGATTACAGAAAACAGTGGTGCCTAGTGCTGTGGGGAAAGATATGGCTTAATGTGGAAGTCGAGCTACAGAAACGCAAAATCCGCAATCGCAATCAGACTTTGGCATCACGTCTGGCTAAAAATTTAATGTGAGGTTGGAACAGGGTACATTCACTGAGATCAACAACCCAACCAGCAGTTGCCACGATCCACCCAGCGCCTTTTAGATCGTAAGATTTAGAAGGGTACAGTAAGGATATAGAATTTGCTTAAGAAGATCAGTCAAGAAGGAGTCAGGTCGGTAGTAATATACCAAGGACTAACTCTTCTAAAATGTTTAGTAAGTTAACTAAACCCTAACTAATTGCAGAACGGACAATTTTATGAAGAGGCGGAGGTTGGTCATCGAATGAGAGTCAGGCCGGTAAGAAATTACCGAAATCCGACTCACAGATTAGGAGATAGGAGAACCACCCACGATACCACTTCACCTCAAGACAGAGAAGCGAAGAAGAGACAGACAAGACAAGGACCGCATAAAACCGGTCCTTCTCGGAACTTTGCAGAAATTGTGCCAGGAGAGTGCACATCACCCGTCAAACACGATCTATTACGCTTAATTTTGTGTCATTTCAGTTCCATCAAGCAACGCACGACTCAGATTTAATCCTCAAATTGGCCGCAGCAGAGCCCCCTCCTTGCAGTGTATACAGTTCAAGGGACACTTGCTAACATCATTTCATATTTGTATGTATATTGTATTTTTTATGAATGCCTTTTATGAATAATATAAAACATAT
>JAAAKO020022400.1:0-14794 GCA_010015015.2 Bolitophila cinerea | reverse complement strand
AACCCCAAGGTATTTAACTTTCGAAACCCTCTTAACTTGATTGTTATCTAGATTGATTGGATCGAATCCTTCAATCTTGGTTTTTCTGGTGAAGAGAATGGTTTCAGTCTTTCCGGCGTTAACCGAAAGATCTAAACCTTCACACCATTGGGAGATAATATTTAAAGCGTGCTGCATAGCATAACCGTAATGTCGTCGGATCCAGGAAACCTCTCCTATATCCCCATATATATTTAAGAGGGGCGCTGAAGTATATTTTAAATATTGTTTGGAGCACGCAAAATTCGTATTCGTAGCCAAAAGCAATTGACTGGTATATCCGTATGTAACACAAAACTAAGAAGCCCATTTATGAACTACCAGGACTGAAGATAAAGAAGAGACAAAATATGGCTTATCAAAAAGGAAAGAGAAAATTGTTATTTGAATCTTACTCGTACTGTAACCTCCAACATACATGGTAAAGCATTTGAACTCTCTCTCTATCTGTCTCTAATACTCTCTCTCTATGTCAAACAGCTGGCAGAGTGGATGCGGCACGCGGCAGGTGGACGGTGAACATTGGAGGTGGAGCTGACACTGAGCGTGAACGAGAGACTGCACTGTCAAGTGACAACGACAACTACAACTATACTCTCATATTTCACATAACGTTATACGAGCCAACCAGCCAACAAGAGGCAAGACCGCAAGAGCACAATACCGCAGCAAAATAACCATAACCAAACCTAAATAAAATTCACAAAAAAACTAACAATTTTACAAATTTTACACGGAATTCTAACATAAATTGTGTGCGTAAAATGGCTTCACTGCCCCCGCGGAAGAATCCGACACCAACAAGGATCTCAAAACAACACCTGACGCCATTGCAACATCTACTGCAAATGGGATTTCCTAAACACAGGGCGTATGTGTTTTTTGTTTTTTTGATTTTTTCACCTTGTTATGACTGAATATAATTCTATTTATTTATTATTTATATAAAAACAGTGAAAAAGCACTTGCCGCTACTGGTCACCGAGGTGTTCAGTTAGCCTCAGACTGGCTTTTGGCACATGTAAACGATCCGTTTGTTGATGAATCCTCGCCACGCGAGTATATTTTATATGCTTGTCCAACTGGCCCCTTTCTAAAGCAACTAGAAGAGTTCTGGTCCAAGTCGAAGGAGACATGTGGCTGGAATGGTGCGCACAATTATGTACCCCACATAACCTTAGTGTCATTTTTCAAGGTGTGTACTTTTTAAATTAACGGTTATACGTATATCGTTTAAAATGATTACTTTTTGTAGGCTCCTGACGAGTGTGCACCACAGCTTTCTAAAGCACTCAAGCAAACGGTTGAAATGGCCGGACCTCTTCCTGGTAGCCCATTGGCACTAGAAATGTACACTAGTCCAAATTTCATGGGATTTTTTGTCTTGGATACCGGCGCAAACTATCTGAAGCGCATTGCCATGCAGTATGTCAAGGATGTGTCTGGCTCAAGTAAACTAAGTTTTGTTTTTAATTAAAATAAATTCAAATAGTTAGAATGTAGACTATATTGCTAACTAATATTTAGTAAAAACCTAACCATTTTTTAAACCATCTCTATTGGTGACAGTAATCAGTGACACTTATGAACAGCTAGATGCCCTAGTGACATGTTTTCCATGGTGTGGGGCCTCAAATACGCAGTGTATTCCGCGTAGCAGCAGATGTAAGGCGTGATTTAAAATAACAGTGCATGCCTTTTCTAGTAATTGTTTGGTTTGTAATTAGTATTTTTTCTACTTATTAGTTTGTAAGATTTACTTTAAATTTATATATTTTTACTCTTAAATCGGTTATGGATTTTTGTTTTCTATGAAATATAAAAAATCAAAAGTGTAAATATTTTGACGCTGGTCTTATCTCATGAAGGATTAGGATCTGAAATATTTTCACTTAACTAAAAATATATGTTTTACAATTTAGCAATTTCATTGGAACCTCATGTGAAATCTCTTCACCTGACCCTAGCATATCAGTTCCCATCAAGCCAGTTTAACGCACTGAAATCTCTTGTGGAAACCTTGAATCCAGCCACGGCATATAACTGGGAGCTTCGTTTGTATTCTAGAGACCCAAGGCTATCTTCAAAACAGGTTTGATCATACAAATATTTATTGCCACTAATTTTTATGAATTTATCTCGCACAGGTGCACAACGTACTTTATCCACATACACCACGCGAACCAGACGAACTAGAACTGCACATTGGCGACTACATTTACTTAAGCAGTGAAGTGCTGGCCAACACAACTGATGGATGGGTTGAAGGGACCTCGTGGTTGACCGGTACCAGTGGCTATCTACCAGAAAACTATACTGAACGAACGGCCGAGTCAGACGCATGGACCATGCACAAGACGTGCCAATTACCTGCTGCCATTTGTTCGAATACCGAGGACTCTGATGTGGTCGATGGTATTGAATTAACCGCTTGCAATACGCCAGAGGACATAGACTTAAAAGAAGGTCCAGTGGAAAGTATTGGTAATTTATAGCTTTAATCAGCAAATATTTGTTAGGAAACAATAATTCATATAACAACAAGTCAAACAAATAATTTTATATTGTCATGTTCAGATGATACATATTACATTATCTTTTATCTTTTTTTAATATTTGCAATTCTTATCAATGAATGATATTAGAGATAACTTGTTAATGAACTTCATAAAATCACGTTGTTTTTCATTTTTATTTTCTGTTTAAAGTCTGCAATTCACAACAACCTACAATGCCTGAATCAGAGACAGAAATTGTTAATGCGCGACAACAGATTGACGATTACATCAAGCGAATCATGCTCTACGATCTTTCTACTTCCGTTAAGAACGAAGGACATAGTGTTGTGGATGACGAAACTAAAAATCGCAAGTTGTATATTATCAGACATGGTGAACGAGTCGATTTTACGTTTGGACCTTGGATTCCGTATTGTTTTGACGAGGATAGAAAATATTCACCGAAAGACTTGAACATGCCCAAGACATTGCCAAGTCGCGCTAACAATCCGGATTCATGGGCAAAAGATTCACCACTGACAAATATTGGTGTTTATCAAGCTAGACTAATCGGTGAAGCAATGCTAGAAGCTGGCGTTAAAATTGAATTTGCATTTAGTTCGCCTTCTTTCAGATGTGTGCAAACATGCACAGGATTGCTAGAAGGTAGTGTAAACCTATTTTGGTTTGAAAGTGGTTTGAAATAATTGATTTTTTTGTAGGATTGGGAATCAAGAACACCGTTCAGATATGCGTTGAGCCAGGTTTGTTTGAGTGGATGGCCTGGTACCCGGACGAGCTTCCCGAATGGTGTACAAAGGAAGAACTAGCTGCTGACAATTATAACGTTAACCTCGACTATGAGTCAATAATGACTGTTCAAGAACTTCAATCGAAATCCAAGGAAAGTTGTCAGGAGTTTTACAGTCGTAATAACGATGTGGTCGAATTCATTTTAGGGAAATTTGGTGAGTAAGCTTTTTAATATATATGAATATTTTGCTAATTGTTATCGTTTTTCAAATTAGTCCAGGGTAATGTGCTTATTGTTGGGCATGCAGGAACACTAGACACATGCAGTCGTCAGCTAACTGGGCACAAACCAAGATCACATAGCGAAATGAGCAAGGTTATGCAGAAAGTAGCCTATTGCAGTTTGGTATCGGTAGAACAAACAAAAGACCAATGGCAGTTGGTTAATCCACCCTGCTACCCAGTGACTCACAGCAAGAATCCTCGATTTGACTGGAAAACTATTTTACAATAATTATGTTTCTTAATAGAATGACTTGCATAATTCTTACAAAACACTAACTACAATTCACATTTTTCTTCTACGACGCTGACGCTACCCTAGTACAATTATTTTAATTTTTATTTGTTTTTAGTTCTTTTTATAATTAATTGTTATTATTGACATAGAGAATATCTTATCAATGGCTTAGAAACCATATTTTGTTATTTAATTATTACGTTTTAGTAGCTTTCGATTTTACGGGCTTATTTATATACAATATACATTATACACAAATATACACAAATTATCAATAAAAAATATTTCAGCTAAGTAATATATTTAAGAGCTGTTTTAAATACTATTTTTGATTTATTTAAAAATACGTACATAAGATGATATTCGATTTGAGATTTTTTAAATTTATTAATATAAATAGACCATAATACAATATCATATAATTTGCATTTAATTATACTGAAGACCGTTTTAAGCTCAATGTGCTTACGGTGAGGTCAGCCGGCCGGTATCCGGGGTCTAGCAGAAGTTCGTGATTGGCACAACTTGTGCCTCCCAGGCATGTGCACGAGCAAACGGAAGTGTGTTCTTCTAGATCTGAGCAACAATGATTTTGTCTTGTTAAATAATTTCCAAAGGCTGCGTACGACTCACCATCATAGTTTAGAGCATTATTCGATGAAGTAGTTTGCCCATCCATTTCCTCTCGTCGAATGTCTTCAGCATTCCTGTACATATATAAAAAAATACTTTACTATTTTATTCAACGAGATATAAATAAGTTATTCCGCTACTTACATTGTCATGAATCGTAAAACAAGAAGATTAATACTGGCGGCCACCACTGCCAGACCAAACAGAATAAAGACCAAGCTTAAAGCAACATAACCGGGTTTGTTGATCAGTGCTTGATCATTTTGCAGTGCAACATAGTCCCCAAATCCGATAGTGGTTAATGTAACGAAGCAATAGTAAAAGCTATCAAAGTAGTTCCAACCCTCGTAACGCGAGAAAACTGCTGCTCCCGTTGTGATAATAATGGATGACAACATCCCGTTAAACAGCATCAAATTGGTTTCAGTGGCTTCGGTTTGTTCGCAGCGAATGTAGCGTTTCGCCCGCCGGATAAAAACGGAAACGAATTTGTTCAGGCGTTCACCGATACTCTGAAACATTACTAGACCAAGTGGAATTCCAACCTATATTAAAAATAATAAATTATAATTATATTTTCTATTTTTAAATGTAACCGTAACCATTGCATATCCCATGCAGAATGCCTTTCCTCCATAGGTAACAGGAGTAGAGTGTCCGTATCCAATCATTGCCAACACAACTGTCGCAAAATAAAAAGCTCCAGCAAATTTCCACTGCGGTCCCGCTTTGTGTGGCTTGTTTTCAATGATAACGATTTCCATCATTCTATAGTCTTCGGCCGAAATGTTGTATTTGTACACAAACATGTCCTTTAAACCTGCAAATATTTCCTAAATATTGCAAATTGCATTCATTTTTATTTATTTAGTTCACTTACTGGACAGAAATTCAAATCTTTGATTTTCCGTTTCCGATTCGAGGGCATCAAAAACAGCGGCCCCAATTAGGAGATACGTAAAGGTACATACAACCAGTGATAGTGTCCGTACATTTTGTCTTTTCATCTTAAATAATTTATTACGATCCCAAGCATCAGAAGATATATTATATAAATATATATATATATTATTTTGTTATTAAAGTTGGTTTAAAATATAATTCAAATAACTATAATTCTATAAAGATTTTGTCGTTTTGACTGATAAATATGTTTAAGTTGCTTACGTTAAGTTTTGCTATCAATAAGAAAAGATGGAAAATCTACACTGCAGCATCCAGTTTCTTAATTATTGATTTTCCACATCAATACTGGAATTTGTGGAAATGGAATATAACTTTGTCTTGTTTACATCAAAACATACGTACTTATTCCTACAGGTGGTTTTATATTAAATGTGAATTTAGTGTACTGAATTGAAAGGGATGACAGACAGGAGTATTTTATATTGTATTTATGTATTTATACGTTACCTTTATCTAGAAAGTTTAAATGTAGACCGATACTTTCTACAATGCAGATAGAAACAGTATTTGTATTGTATTTAACAATTCACATTAATTTATACTATTATAGTATTAACTTTAATTGTTTTCTCTACAAACTATAACTATAAATAAAAGGTTTAAAATTTTAAATGTATTTTTTTAATTTTATTCAGAAGTATTCTACTATTTATGTGTAATTACAGTCTAATTATATTGTAACACTGTGCTGGTAACACAGTTGTGCAGTTTAATGTGTATTAGTATCATTGTTGTATACTTTAAATATTTTTTATAATTTAATATTATTTTATAACATTTCTAAACATCGTCAAAAAGTCCCCGTGGTGGTGGCCCAACATTTGGAATGCTATCCTCTGCCTCGGATTCGTAGCCTCTGAATCCAATCTGTAACTGTGCACTCGTTCCGAACCGATCGTTTATCTCTTGCGACAAACTCTTTGACATGTCTCGATCGTGGCTGTTTGTATTGTAGTCTATGGCAGCGTCACGCAGTAATCCGTCTCCTGGACCAACAATATTATTAACACTTTTACCAGAACCGGTGCGATATTTTGAATTTGGCATACCATTAATGTTGAGGGTGGTATTCCGAGACAAGTCTCGACGGCGCATCATTGATTCATCAGCACGCTGGCGCCTTCGTTTCTCACGAGCAATAAGATCACGACCCTCTTGCACGAGCTCTGTTGCAAACGTCTCATTCTGCATAAACTGCTGGAAACCTAGCGCATTCAAAGCTCGACTGCCCAAACTGAACCAAGTGGCCAAACAAAAAGCCAACATAACCATTGGAAAGTAAATGTTGAATCCGTCCGATATAATTCCGATAACGTCCATGTGTCCCATGACCTGTGTGTAATAGGTTTCAAATATTCGTTTTTTTATTATATGTGAATCCATGTGAATCAATCCTAAGAAATTCAGGCACATCGGAGGGGTTAGACGACACAGTAACATGCCACTAAAGATCAAACTGTGCTCGTTTGTCTGATGGTGTGGTGCCAGATAGTACAGGTTCAAAAACTTAATCCGGAAAATAGTCGAGTATGCACAATAACACAGGTAACATAAAATGACCATCGATAACATTTCTATGGTTAAGAAATCGTAGTGATCTTTAGCCAAATTAAGTACGATCGCAAATATGGACAACACCGGCGAACGATTAAAAAACGTCATTTCACTCCAGACAACCATTAGTGAAAGTGTACCAGTTATTATGGCTAATACTCGTAGAAATGGTGGCTTCAACAAACATTGCCAGTACCAGTCGAAAGTTGGACTATAGAAAAGTCGTCCTAAACGAGATTTTGGAAGTGGAAATTCGGTTTTAAATCGACGATCCATTGCAGATGAGTTGCGGGCTACATCTTCAAGATAAAACACCTTACGAACGTGTACACTCCACAATGCTTCTGTCCGTTGTAGAGTTTGCAGTGATTTAATCACTTGCTTGTGAAGCCTGACCAAAGCCTTTTCAGATGGGACCACCATTGGTGAACTATCACTGTGATGTGTGTTTCTGGTGGATTTTTCCAATAGTTCCAGGGGTACTTTTCGAAGAATCGTCTCAACGCATACTCGTTGAATATGGTTTGTGGGTGTGCTGCGACTCACAGCCTGCAATGATTCCAGCACATCGTCAACGTTCTCTTCGGCCTCTGCCTTCTCTGAGCTAAGTTTTGAAGTTTTAAAGTAAGCATACTGTAGCGTGAATCCCGGTTTCGCGTTATTCCATAGACTTCGGGGCACTTCAACCAGTGCATAACCTGCAGATATATAAAATCTTGTAAATAATATGTTTTTAGAAATAATTTATTATTTTACCCAACAATAAGATCAGCAGAAACAATCCCCAAGTGTTTGACGCTGATGATGCAATAGCCTTTAGTTTAGACCAATCCAGGGATACATCCGGCTTTAGAGCAATATATACTAGAAGTACTCCACAGATAAACAAATACGATCCGTAGTATATGGCGTTATCGATTAGGGCTGATTTCAGTTTACCCTTGATGGTAAAGTCACCAGCCTTCAAATACGACTGCATAAGCGGCATTATCAACCAGGTCAGAAATTGTGAAGACCAGTAGATAATACGCCACAGATTCGGAAATATATGTTCGGGAACCATACCCCAAGGCTGCTGACATTCGACGTGATCTGCATTAGTTTCGTTCATATACAGTCCAGACACCCACTTAGAGGTATTTTGTTCGTCTATACATTGACGGTACACGGTCTGAAATAAATATAAAATTTTAATATATAAATCACATATCAATAATAATTATAAGATGACTTACCGATGTTACATCCAAGGGAATTGTAAACACGATCAGAAACGAAAAACTCCATGCGGTCAGTACAGAAATTGTTACCAACGGATGTTGTCTTTGAATGTTACCGTATTTATAAAGGGAAATAGATGCCAGTAAAAAGGCAATACATATTGCAAAACCCAGAAGGTATGCCATTTTTAAGTAAAATAGATTGAAATAAAAAAAAAATGTAGAAATAAAACTCTATTTAATTGTTAGTGGCAGCAGCGGCAGTTTTAGCACGGGTCTCTCGGAGCTGCTCGTGAGCTTGCTTTTGCATTTTTGCCAGTTTTTCGAGAGTGACCGACTTGAGGGGCATCAAATGTGGTTTGCAAAATACAAAATCACCTTTTTGTTCGTAGAAAAGTTTCCCAAAATCCGGTGCAATGAGTTCAATCGATGAATTGGCCTTCGATTCAGAAGATGACATTGCGTTGGTTAATTAACTTGGCTATATCAAGCATCCACTTTGAATACCTAAAAAAATACGGTTTACTAATTGAATAGTACCTTATTTAACTATTTATAACTATTTATTTTTATTTTATTAATTTGAAAATATGAGTTATTTAAAATATAAATTATATTTTAAAAATAGACACATAACGAATACTATATAAATCGATATTTGACTATAGTCAATGTTATCTAATGAATTGTTATTCCTATTTACGTGAATTAATTATTGTTTTGTGAGAAACAATTTAACATTTTAATAGATCTCCAGTTTTCTTGAATCTACACCTTAAAAATATAAAATACAAAATAACATATTTGTCACACACTCATAATGAATTACCCCAACATAATGAATTACCCCAACAAAATAATACAATCCATTTTTTTCTTACTCATATTATAGCGTCAACGTTAAACGATCAACGTTAGATTAAAATCCTCAGACAGAACATTTTACTTATTTTTACACTTATCCGGAATTAAAATTTCAATTTAAAATTATGGTACTTGAAAGAGAAAGTTGAAATTGATGATGTTTGCAATTCCCAAATTTTTGTTTGCAACTCCGCAACGAAGAAGTGACAGATTGTAAATTACGCGTGTGTGTTATTGTTTTTGTACTTCGATTCGATTGAACAGACTTCCTACGGTTTTGATCGAAATTGAGTGGTTTTGTACGCCTTCCTTGAATATTCCCTCGTTTTATGAGAACAATCTAGTACGTGGCGTAAGAAATATCTTTTTTTATATGAATTCGATTTGAATTCGACGAGTTCTACCCCGTCGAAGGGTTTGCGTCTTGGAAGTACTTTAAGTATATAACTAAAGTTTGACAGCTATAAGTATTAAATACTTTATCCGCTCCATCTAGTTTCAAGCACAATAAAACATGTATTGCAAATATTTGACAGATCGATCGTATCGTGTAGATTATTTAATTCGTATACGACGAAATTTAAATCTGTACACACGTGTTTTGTTTAACGTTCTTTTTGTTCTTTGTATAACTTAATTGTGTGACTAAATTAAATTAAATATTTGTATATTTCGTACTCACAAATCGCTGCTTTATAATGCCTTTAGCTGGACATGAGACGGACGAAGATGATACCGGGAGCAGAGGTAAATATACCGCCAAAATTACAGTTACCCTAAATGAGCAAATTATTTATGTTTAACATTGAATTTTAACTTATTCTTCAAAAAATCAGGACTAACTTATATTTTATTTATGTTTTTGCATACTTTGTTTAATAATTAATATTAATCTCAAAGCAATTCGTAATTTGCGCTTTTCGAGGTTATAATACTAAAACTATTTCAAAATATATCCTTTACTAAACCTGCGCCACTTCCAAAATCTGTTAATTCGAAATTAATAGTAATTGCAGCACTGCACGAAATGCAAACAACAAATAAAATGAATTTTGTAATCAAGCTCGACGATGAATACAATATATATATATATATATATATATATATATATTGAAAAAATGCTAAAAAAAAGTCCTTTATCTTTCCCAGTTACTCGTTCATTGCGCAAGCGTCTAAACTCTGTAGACGGTGAAGCTTCACCTGCTGTCACTACGCCCAAGAAATCTGCAATGATTGCTAAGAAGCAGCTGATACCGATCAGCGAAAATGGTAAGTTTTTCATACTTTGAATACATATTATATATATATGAAAATATACTTATATAAGCATTTAAAAATAGTTAGCGAAAATGAAATTGTCGAGGGAACACCTTTAAAGGCTGCCAGGGGCAAAAATAAAATCCTGTCTGTGGACGATGCAGCCGCAGTATCAGAAAGTCCAGCCAAGACTCGCGCTCGCACCAGTTCTACTTTAACAGAAGAAAATGTTTCTAATCTGAATAATACGCCAGCCCGCCGTGTTACACGGCGTACGTCTGGAGCTGAGTACAGTACACCTCAAACGGTTCCAGCACGTCGTGTTACCCGTCGATCCAGCTTGGCTTCTGACGATGCGTCTTCGGTGACTTCCAGTTTGGTCGTGCCAACAAAGACCCGTTCAACTCGTCTGAGTACATTGCCAACGGAGAAGCCTGTGCCCGAAGAAGATGAATCGAACTCGTCGCAGAGCTCAAAACGACGTTCATTGCGTAGTGTATCCAAGTCTCCGATTGTCAAATTAGTTGATATCTCACAAAAGAGCAATGATTCTAAACTAAATGGATCCAGTTCCAATTTGTCTTTGGACAATAAACTCAGTCCATCAAATGACAGTAAGATCTCGTCTCCTGGCAATAAAAGTGTTGGTAATAAATCTTTGTCTCCCAATGAATCATCAACAAATGCTGAAAAACCGTCTAACAGTGTTGTTTTTGATATTACTACACCATCAAAACCAACACCGAAGAAGGTTTTTCCAAAAACTCCAGCATCAAACTCGAAGCAGACAACAACCTCTCCAGTTTCTAGTTTAAATAAATCTACATCAAAATCACCAAAAAATGAGAGTCCACAGAGTGATCAAAGCTTGGACAAATCTATTGTAAAATTAACCAACAACGTTGTTAACAAACTCCAAACCGCTGATGAATCAATCTGTATATTATCGTCTCCAATTAAAAAGGGACCATTTGAGCACCTCAGAATAGATTCTGCTAGCAGCAGTACTCCGATTGCAACAAGCAAAGATCATTCAAAAACAACTATTAGTGATGATGAACCAACTGTTTCTCCACTAATTAAAAATACAGCGAGAATTACTGGACGCAAAACGATCTCTGGAATTGAGTCAATTTCGCCCAAAATAGAAGGTTTAAAATTTTCGCGTTCTTGGAGTCAATGTGTTACAGGCACTACGGCAACACCCATTGACACTTCGGGCATATCTAAGCTGGAAACAACCGACAAGTCTGCAGTGTCTATTACATCTAAGTCTTCTCGGAAATCGCAGAACTCTTCGTACGACAATGATTCAGAAGAAGTCGAGGAAGAAGAGGATTTAAATTCTTTTATTGACAATGAAGCAGAAGAAGTTGACGAAGAAGAATCAATGGATGAAGAAGAACGTCAATATTTGAAAGACAACGAGATAGTAGAAGAAGGAATTAGCCTGGGCTCAAATGATACAGATGCTGAAAACAATGAAGACTCTGAAGACAAAGATTCATTTGTAGTATCCGACGAAGAATTTGAACTTCTCGATGGTACAGAAGATGATCTGTCCCTTAATGACAAAAAAACGAAAAAAACAAAATATAACCGTATTATTGATTCAGAAGAAGAATCTGTTAACAGCGCTGAACAAAAAGTCGATTACATTTCATCTGATGAAGATACCAAAAATATTTCAAAGAATTTCGAAAATGTTTTGTCTACTCTGAGTGCTAATCATAGTCGCAATGACGTAAATGTTTCCAAAACTTCAGTAAACTCGTCTAAGGTTTCATTAAAGAATACCAGTGTACGCTCATCAAAAGAAGACAATAGCTTAAATACCACATCAGTTTCTGTAGAACAGGAGAAAGAATCTGCAAATGAAGATGAAGCTATGGAGGTGGATGAGGTAAAATTGAATCGTTCTGCTCGTCGAAGCCTAGCCATTGCAGCTGAGATTGCTAATGAAGAAAAAGAATTGGCTGCTACATTGAATCGCAGAACTCGTAGAAGTCTTATTAAGTCTGGTGTTGACATCGATGCTTATATTCACGAAGAGGTTAAATTGAATCGTTCAGCTCGCAAGAGTCAGTCTGCTTCGGAAGAAGTTGACTTGAAACAATCACCATTGAAAGCGGGACCTGTAACTGATAAGAAAACCAGAAATAGCGTTTCTTTTGTAGAACCAGCTGTTTCTGAGTCAGGGGATAATAAAACTAGTATGTCGTCGATGGAATTAGAAAGTACAGATGAGGAAGATGCTTCTGCAAACAAGACTATAAATCCAGCAAACAACAGCCTAAATGATGATGTTTTTAAGTCACCCAAAGTTAAGACTCCTAAATCAGCGAAACATTTGCCAGATTCGATTATTGAAGAAGAATCTACTTCATCTAGTGAGACCGAACAAGAGGCAGCAGTTATTGCTGACCGAGCCATCGTTAAAAATCTTTCTAAAAGCTTGTCTGATAACGTATTGTCTCCACGTCTTACCAAGACCGATAAGTTACTTCGAAAAAGCCTAAACGTTACAAAACGTCTAAGCCAGTCGGCTGTGGAAAACAAGGAAAATGTCGAAAAGACTGTGTCTGCTCCTAAGAGAAAATCTATTCTTAAAACTGATTCTTCTGCAAAGAGTAAGTATATTTGAAAAAAAAATGGTTGAAATCATTTTTATAAAAACCATTATTTGTAGAAGTCCCGAAGCCAACGTACGAAGATATCATGGCAAAGTGTGACGCCTTGCTGTCAAAAGCAAACGAAGCAAAGAGGCAACAAAAAATTGAGAATAAACTCATAAGCGTAAGTTTTAAACTTGTCTTTATTTTTTTGATGTATAATCAAACATCTACTTGTAGGATGAAAAAGTGGAGCAACTAAAACTCAAAAAGGAACGGAAACAACTTGCAAGGGCAAAACGCGAGGCAACAATGCTTCAGTTGGAGCAAATGGCAATAGATAAGCGAAAGGCCAAAGCAGAGAAGAAATTGCGACGGGCAAATGAGGCTAATGAGAATGTTGACAAAGGTAAAAGTAATTTAATTTAAAAAAAATATTTTTTTTATTACACACATATATTATAATTTAGATTCTGAAGAATTGAGTGCGATTGATCAAGCCTTGAAAGCTGGTTTAGAAATTCTAACCAAGAAAGCACCAAAAATACTACCAAACATCGAGATCAAGCCGGCTGAGTCGAGCATTGAGAAACCGCTGAAGAAAAAGTTGAAACTTGTTGAGCAAGCTATTGAGACTTCAATTCCAGATGTTCCAATTAAACAGAAAAAGCGCAAGCATGAAGAAATCCGAAAAATTGTAGAGCGAAAGATAGCCGAATCTGCAGAAAGGAAACAAAAGAGAAAACACGAGGAGATACCACAAATTGTTGAGCTCGATGTAGCCGAAGCTACAGAAAAGAAAATCAAGAAAAAGAAGTTAAATATACTGTCTAGCAAGGTAACACCTGACTCGAGCCCAGTCGTTTCTCAATCTGGCAAAGGTAAAGCGAAAACAATTGCAGAACCGGAATTCTTACCAAAGCCTCACAATTTTAAAATTCACTCAGTATCATCATCTGCCGGTCAGAATGAGAAACCCAAAAAGAAGCGTTTGCCTGTGGTTGTAGAACCCGTAACGGCACTTGCAAAACCGGCCTGGACATCGGCCGGTGAGTTTGAGGTCACAAAGAAGCGTAAACTTAGCGAAGATGAGTTTATCGGTGTTAAGTCGACGGTTACCAATTTTGTGGTTACCTCGTTGCAGTCCAAGAAGCGCAAACACATTTCAAAAGCAACAGCCATAGAAGGTAGTAGCTCAGCGTTGGAATTCAAGAAAAATGCTTTAAATAATGACCGTATCCAAAGAGAGACACCACAACAACTTCTCCAGAGACGTGAGAAACAAACTGCGAACAAGAAATTTTAATTGTACTTCTTTGGTATTATCATTAGTTATAAATAAGGTTACATTTGAATTCCTCCATAAAATATGTTTTTTTTATAATTCTGTTAACATTCTCGACTATAATTTCTTAATATGTTAAACATACTGTATTGTAAAATAAATCCGGTAACACATATACAATATTACACATAAAATATGTCTTTTGTTAGAATTCATCTACAAATTTACATTTTAGTGGCATATTATTTCATGTTTGCATATAATATGAGGTAAGAGGTTCATGTTAGGTAATGTAATAAACCTTTTCTGGGATTTTCATTTTGTCCGAAAATAAATACAATTTTAAATAATGATAAATATATATTATATATTTCTGGTTATAATTAAATAGAAGAATTTCCCAATATAAATCAGAAAAATAAACAGTTTACGAAACCGCATTTTTATAACTGAATAAATTATGAAGTGATCCGCAGTGGAAGTGCACCAGCTGGAAGAGGATTTCAAAAATCTCTATATATATATATATATAGGCATAAAATAAATCGCTCTCCAAAAATAAAATATGTGCTCCAAAAAAAAAATTATGTGCA
>JAAAKO020022389.1:0-14798 GCA_010015015.2 Bolitophila cinerea | reverse complement strand
TATATATATACATTGTACTCATACATATACAATACACACTCAACAATTTAAAAAAAGTAAAGCAAACATCATCATGCAACAATAACAATAAGATAACAGGGAAAGTGATGAGGAGAAATTATATACAAAATTTGTGTGTGTAAGTGGTTATAGGTACTGATGAAATGTTAAACACATTTATATTTTTCGCCAGGTGGAATCCCCACCAATCACTTAGCGAACATTTTTGCTGGAGTCAAAACACGCAGCCACACAAAACTTAGCGGAGAACGAAGCAGCCCCCACGAAAGCGCTCCTCTACGCACACGTGTGTGAGTGTGTATAATTGAATGCGTCTTACCATTTTAGCCATCCAGTGAGCCGCTGCACTGCGCCAATTTCGGGGGACACTTTATTGCTATATATATTGGCTGAGCATAAGCAACGGACAAGTCAGAAGTAGCAACGCATTCGTACCTCGAAGAGGATTTTGTTTTCGAAGTAGAGAGAATTCAATCCGGGAGCCATGAAAGTTCGATGGAGTCTTGTGGTTAGTCATTTGTGTCTACTGATAATTTTACAAATCTATATAAATATTTAAAGTGACAGTTTCTAGTTTTTGATTGTGCCTCTGTGTTATTGTTTTAATAAGTATTGAATATATGTTCGTGTATAAATTACCAACGATTTGCATGCGTATTCCAAAAGTGACGATGTGTTTGTGTGTATTTGTGTTTATGTGAACGTTAGGTCATATAAAACAATCAATAGGATTACATAATTTATGCGTGCTCTATCTTGCATAATAAAAGTGTGTCACCGTACTGTCACGGTTTTTATTTATTGTTGTTGTGGTTTTTTATGTAAATATGAAGAGTCATATTTTTGGGTTATTATTTGTTTATTTTGGTAAATTTGTAGACATTTTATTAATAGAATTATGGGAATGTCAAGTTAAAAACAAATTCTAAGAACTATTTAATTCTCATGAAATATTTTAATTTTGAAATAATTAAACAGATATTTATAACATATTTAGATGTATAATGTATGTATATACACATATATTTGTACAATATTAAGTTTTGGCATAAAAAATTAAAATTAAAATAAAGGGTCCGCTTAATTATTATAGTTATTATTAGTACATGATCTAATAAATCTATTAGAAAAATATCATTCCAATGATTGGTTTCGAACTACAGATTTCTGACGTATTACGTAATGACCTAGACCAATAACAGACCCCTACCACCATACCTACCATATAAATAGTTAGTATTCATCATATTATGTGTCAATCCAATTTTATTAAATCATATTCGTTATCCTAACAATATTATTTTCTGATACATTAAAATAAAATTACGTAAAAGGTAAAATCGAAAATAAACTTTTTTTTACATTTTTAATTATTTAAAAAAATCTAAACAAAAACTTTGAGCAATACAAAATTATCATTAAATTTCACTTTTATATGTCGCCCACAGCGTAATGCCGCAACGCAAAATATGAAGAAATAAACGTTTTTGGTCAAAACTAACAACACACACTCTCTCGCAACGTCGACGCGATGTAATTGGGTTTCGTGCTTACGCATGTTAGTGCTAATTTTAGTAACAAAACATTTTCATGCAGTACCGACTGAGCCGCATTGCATAACGCATTATAATGTGAATGTATTTGGCCGGAACATCCCGCACAGCCCATTGACAGCAATTCTGCTTCAGCAATGTCATCCCACGCAAACACAGTGGATATAATCGCACATGGCGAGCGCGTGAATATATACGTATCGCATATCTTTGAGTGGAATTATTATTTTATTATTTTATAAAGTATATATTAATTCATGCTATAGCCGTTTGCGCTTATGTAAATAAACTATAACAACTTCTGCACGCCTAAAACGAACACTCCGACGCAACCGTACGCGGTGAAAGTTGTTTATTTTTAAAATAATCCTCTGATTTAATTGTATCATTAACTCATGAGCTTACACGTTTGCCTGATGGGCTTACTAATTGATTTCTCCAGCAGAAATAGGCAACGGTTGGGTTTTCCTAGGGAACAATATTTATTTATTTATATTTGATTTGTTTTCAATTAAAGTCATAAACGTAATTGTTAAAAATGTTTGTAAAATTGAATTTTTTATTGTTAATTACTCATGCGTGCTTTTTAGATACACATAAAAAAACAAAAACATACAGCCCAATGCATTGTTTGTTGTGCCATCGCGTACTTATGTGCGTTTAACAATAAAGAAATTAAATAATAATATTATATATATGCATTCCACATAAACCCTTGCACTTGCATTCATTACTATTATTTATGTATATATGAAATGTATGTATAATTATTATCGTTTCTCATACGTTTGTATGTTTTTAACAGATATCCTATGGCGTTCTGCTGTACATCGCCTTAGCAAATGCCAAGGCCACTACAGATGCAGATCAAAAGGCCGAGGCCTCACAGGCTAGCAGTGTTCAAATTGCCTCACAGCGCATTGGGTACGACTATCCGGCACCACTGCCTGATGAACACGATCACCACCAACACCACCACGAGGATCAACACGACCCAGGTTTCTGGAAGAAGAAGCTTACCTGGAAAGAGGGCTGGAAAAAGATATGGAACCCGGGTAAGAAACAGATCTGGAAACCTGCATGGAAGAAAATCTGGAAGCCAATTTGGGTACCCACACAGAAGGCTGTCTGGAAGGATATTCAGGTACCGGCTTGGAAACAGATATGGAATCCAATTTGGCGTGAGATACAGGTACCAGCCTGGAAAGAAATTCAGGTGCCTGACTGGAAGCAGATCTGGAAACCGATTTGGGTGCCCACAAAAGTTGCGGCCTGGAAGGACATTCAAGTGCCCGACTGGAAAAAGATCTATGTTCCGATCTGGAAGGAAATACAAGTGCCTGCCTGGAAGGAAATCCAAGTGCCTGCCTGGAAGCAAGTATGGGTGCCTGAATGGATTAAAGTCGGAGTGCCGGGCGAAAAGTATCTGGGAAAGGATCACGATGGTTGGGAGTACACCAGTCATGACCTATGGAAGAAGAAACTCGTTTGGAAGTCACACTGGAAAAAGATATGGAAGCCAGCTAAGAAACAGATCTGGGTGCCGAGCAAAAAACTGGCATGGAAGGAACAGTGGAAGCAGACATGGCGCACTGAACAGAAACAGGTGTGGCTCGAAGACAAAAAACTAGAGTGGAAGGCCGCGTGGAAGCAGACTTGGCGCACTGAAAAAAAACAAATATGGGTACCCGACAAGAAGCTCGAGTGGAAGGCCGCATGGAAACAGATCTGGAAACCTAGTCAGAAGCTGATCTGGGTGCCAGACAAGAAGCTAGAATGGAAGGAGGCATGGAAACAGATCTGGGTGCCATCGTGGAAAGAGATCTGGTTGCCGGGCTGGAAAAAAATTTGGAAGCCAGTCTGGATCTCTGAGTGGTTTCCTAGTCCCGATCACCACGATCATCATCATCATGAAGATCACCATCATGACGATCACCATCACGATGATCACCATTTGGACGTGCACGTTCCAGAGCATGGCTGGGATCGCAAAGATGTCGTCGACAAGAGTACAAAGCTAGTTAGATAAGTTGTCAAAATGATTCAGCAGCACCCACTTCAAGTTCTGCGATGAAAATAACGCCCAAAAAAGCCATATCATATATCAATTATGTTGCATCACAATCCGCCGATGGTCAACAGACATAACGAAAGCGTTTTGAAACCAAAAGTCTAGTCTTCGAGCTTTCAACACGCACACAAGAGCTTTACGTAAACGACGTAAACATACTCACCAAAATACCACACACAATAAATGTGGTCACCAGTGACATCTCGTGGGAAAATATTACAGTGTAGGTGGTGCTATTTAAAAGATAACGGAACCCGATTTAATAATAGATGACATTACCAGTCATATTTCATATTTACGTTAATTTGCTATGTGCACTTATTAATTCTGATTTGCTTTTGACATAGCTTTGTGAATATGCAAAAAAAATTAAAGATGGAGTGTCGAAAGTCGGTACGTTAGACTGACTGCTTGTATAGAAAAGTATTTTAAATTTATTATGTATTTTTTAGTATTATTTGTTATTGTTATTGTTTCAAATTTTGTTATTTAAATAAACGAGGAAAACTAACCTAAATAATCTTCTTATTTTTTACGTTTATATTTTTTAAAATTACACAAAATGTTACTTATATATTTAAATTACTAATTACAGTTATTAAAGACATATACTTTATTATATGTACACTATACATACATGAAGAAATTAAATGTATATTTTAAAATTAATGACTAGCGACTAAATATTTGTGTATAGTATAACCTTATTTTTTTGTTTATGTATATATATACATAATACATATATAGTATATACATTATGAAATTATTTGCTTAGGTATATCACGAATATAATTTATGCGGCCTAATGCTAATCATTATAATATGCCCAAAAATATTCATATTCAATATATATATATATATATATATATATATTTTATCTTTCATCAACGCTTCGCCCGATGAGGTTTTCTATGCTAAATCCCTTTGCGTTAGCATACTTCCTTTTTTTGCTTGCCATGTCATATTCCAACACAGTTGCCTTGAAGCACTTCTTGCTATCGGGTGGCGAAAATCTGTGGGCCCAGGCGGGCTTATCGGTGTCATTGTCCAGAAACTCGGCAGACTCGTTAGAGGATCTACTAGTCTGCTCTGGAGACATATCCTCGTACATCTGACATAAAAGACGTGCGTCCTGTTGTGCGCCAGCAGCGGTGATCAAAGCGTTTGTCTGCTCGAGCTTTGGAAGTCTACTATGTTGATCTTCCTTTCCCACAAATTCTAACTGTTGTTTTGATTTATCCAATCCCGGTGATCTCCGAAAACTCAAGAAAGGTTTCGTAGAGTATTTTGGCGTTTTTTGTACGTCCGTAAGGTCGTCGAATTCACTTTCAACGTCGATTTTGTCATTGGATGCGTCCAACTCATTATCGTAGCAAAAATAGTTTATCGGATTCTCCACAACGTTTTCTTCGTGCGATCCTCCACCACAACCGGTACTGGAATGCAGGCCAGCCATGCTAAAATGACCATCGCTGCCGCTTAGTATACTTGCATTTTTGTTCAGAGAAGCAAAGAATTCAGACTTCCCTTGTGTACCAGACAAACCGTTAGTACCGTTTGAAAACAAATCCATAGAGGCCGCCGAATTACGTCGGAAAGCATCCATATTTCTGCGCAGGAACTCTAGCTTTACCCGATTATCGTGACTATTAATGTCAAGTTCATCGCGGTAATTGTTACCCATTTTGTGGTCTGCAATAACATTGCTTGAACGATTTCCAAAGCAATCGGCCGTGCTGGATGCAGCAAAAACGTCGAAATTGTCCTGAAAACCCGCAAATGAACCGCCGCTGACTGCGCCAAACTGCAGTGGCAGCACAGGTACCGGTTTGCGAACCCAAAATGGTGAAAATGGACTAAAAACGGCTGCCGGAAAAGGCACGCCGTGATTCATACTAGTGCGTTTATAGCGTTTTCGACGTCGAAGAAAGCTGCCGTTGTCAAACATATCCTCGGCGAGCGGATCGAGCGTCCAGAAATTTCCTTTGCCCGGATTGCCTGGCTCGCGTGGCACCTTGATAAAGCAGTCATTTAAACTTAAGTTGTGCCGAATAGAGTTCTGCCAGGCCGGAAATTTGTCCTTGTAGTATGGAAAGCTGAAAAGAGATTATATTAAATTACTATATATATATACATGTATATATATATAAATATATTTCACATATAATCTATGAAATATTCAAAACGTTTCATACTTATATTAGGCCTAATACTAAGTTCATGTGAATTCAAGTATACTATAGTATACCAATTTAAATTGAGATGTAAACTACGCATTTAACTCTCATAAAAAATATTTAGTTTGAACAGTGTCATTGAATAAATTTAGCGATTAAAATTACTTTGTTTTCTTTAAATAATTATTTTTACAATATACCAGGTTATAAAAATGGTGATATATACGAGACATTAAGGAAAACACTCCCTTAATATGGTTAATAAACATTGGATAAAACCGGATCGCAAATAATATTAGTAATATTGCACATATCTAAAATATTTTGTAATACAGTAATTTAAAGTCTATATTCACAAATATTTATAATATTATAAAAAATAATTTAAAATACCACGAATACTATAGGAAATATAAATAATATCAAAAATATTTTCACAAATACTACAAATTCTACGATTTTATTTTATATTAAAAATAATATGTATATACTTAAACAAATACATAAAATAACCGAAAATATCCTCAAATTTATGTAATATTGAATATTTAAATGTTTTTGCGAATCATAAAAAAATCTTAAATCACAGAGAATATGCAATAATCAGAAAAATAGCTAATACCGGCGAATACTGTAGCATATATCAAAATATACATTTTTCATGTACAACTTTTATAATTTTATTTGATATTTTCTAAATTAGAGTTATAAGTGATGTGTGAGAATTAATTTAAAGAAATTTGAAATCATGTTGCACTGATTGTTTGAGGTTGGTATTAATTATCTATTCTTAAATATGTTTATTTTTTCTTGATTGACAGAAGTCAAAGTAATGTGTGTTTGCATTTTTAGATTTTTGTAATTTAATATTTTTTCTACATTTCGTTCGAGATATTTGAGCAAATCTATATTTTCAAATATTATATAAATTCGTAATTCTCTTTCAGATAAATCCTCAAAATCAGTTTATATGACAACAAAAGTTGAAGTAATATTCAAGTACAAAATATGTTTGGTACAAATTTGATTGTTAATTTTTGATTATTTAAAAATGTTTTTTATAAGCGGCCTATTTGGAATCTTCAAAGGCCCATAGAGAGATTTTGGTTAAACGAGTTCGATAATTTCACTTATAATGATTGTAAAATATTTCCGAATACTCAAAATATTAAGAAATATGCGTAATTATACAAGAATATAAAAATCAATAAAATATCGCAGCTTTAACACGTGGTATAAAAACTCTTATTTGAGAGGGGATGATATATTAAGTATGTAATAAAAATACCGCAATAATACTTTTTAAAATTTACAAGGGAAATAGATCCTTTAATTTATTTTTTATGTAAACTTTATACCACCCTATCTCCCAAACAGAGCTGTGAATTGTGTAAGGATTTTAAATGACGTAATATTACGAACTACAAACTATATACTTTACTTAACTTCATTACCGCTTTTTTTATATAAGGTATAAGTCCGACTTACCGTGTCATTATGAATTCGCATATTCCGCTAAGCGTGAGCTTCTTGTGAGGTGACTGTAATATAGCCATCGTGATCAGAGCAATGTAAGAGTACGGAGGCTTGACCAATGGTGCACGATTCTTGTCGTTGGATGAACTACCTCCGCTGATGCCCGTATTGCTAATTGTATTAGGTCCTGCGGGTCGAAGATCCAAAGGGGATGGAGAAAGAGATGTAGAAGCGTGCATATTGATAAATTTTCAGATGAGAGAAAACGAATAAATTGAAGTTAAGATTTTTGATCGCGCACATAATTCACACATCAAAATCGATATTTATTCAGTGCTCCAGAATTTAGATTCAATTCGTTTACAAGTTATACACGAACACGCACATTATCACAAAAACTATAAAGAATTATTTTAGTTATCCACTGCAATCGTTTGCCGACAAAATCAAACAATTGACACACACATTCACTCTGTAAGCATGCACGGCGAAAACCAAAAGAAAAACATTTGTTCCGGAAAAAACAATTTTCACGTCCGATGGCGGCTGACTCTCTCTACGAAATGCAACTGCGTGTGTGTGTGTGTATATGTAGATGAGTACGCGTAAATCTCACCTCTGTATGTCTACTAAACTTAAACATTTATTTATCCAAACCGCGTAAGATGAACATACGAAATTCAAGCTGGAACGAGTGAGACACATACATCAATAAGGTGGAAACACAAGAGATAAACAAATACACAAAGTATTGCTTCGTGTGTGTGTGTTTGTGAACGCGTAGAGGGGTGGAACGTACCCCTCACAACCTCTCTCTATAGGCTTTGCATGTATGTGTGGCAGTATATATTACATTTATAATGCGGACAAATTTATGTCATTGCATATGTGTGTGCGCACAACCCTCGAGTACATAAGGGACTGAGGCGTTAAATTTTCGTTCACTCCTTATATTTTGTTTGTTCGTTTGTATGTGTGCGTGCCTGTGTAATGGATTTTGTGTATTTTGTTTAAATTATATTGTTTCTCTGATGCGTGCTTGTATTTTTTAGCTCTACTTAATCAATGTTCATTTTTCATTTCCATATACATATACAATAAATTATTTATAATAATATCGAAGAAAACCTTGTCGAATCGGCAAATTCTTTCATTTAAGTATGTACACTGTTTTCATTATGCCTTGGTTTTTTTTCCAATTCAACTCAGAATAGTAGTGTTTCGATCAATATAGAACGTTTGCTGTAAATCTACATTATCTATATCTATCATGGAAGTATAAACTTTTATAGTATCTATAGTGTGTTCGATGAAAAACATAAAATTACCTTTTTAATTTTAAAAAATTTCAAAGTAAACACATCAAAACTGTTGTCAAAATATTCAACGAAAAACTAATAATACAAATGTAAATTCTAAAATTCTAAATCATTATACATACATACAAACTATTTTTTTTTTTTTAAATCGAAAATGAACTTGGAAGATGAAATTGCACGTCGTACGTTGCGCGTTGAGGAATGGAATAGAATAAAATTCTTTAAAAACAACAAAAAGCTTATCTACAAGAATGCCAAGCTTAACGCTACTAAGTTTGACAAAAAACGCCAGCGACTTGCGGAAAAACTTAATGTATGGCATTCAGAAAGACATAAATTTGGTGTATGTTGTAATTCAATGTTTTTTTGTGTCCACAAGCTTGAAAAAGAACTGAACAAAATCATGCCACAAAAAGTAACCGCCGTAGATAAAGAGGTACATCGACCACGGGATTTTGCCGCTAAAATTATGCAACAATATCCAGAGCTAGCTGACAAGCGTATTTATACGCATCCTATGCGTGAAGTTCCACCCGAACATACTAAGCTACTTTTTATCAGTAAATTTTCTGTATATATGAAAATAAATATAATTATATTAATTAATATACTTAAAATTATTCAGACAATTACAAGGAAGGGACGAAGGATTACCTCAATGCGCGGTACAAAGTACCACCCGAAAAGCGCTTCTATTTTCCAGAGACTACCAGCTGGCAATATGGATGGAAAATGTCTGAGTTTCCCAGTCAGAAGACGTACTGTCGTGAATACGTAAATTTTACAATATTTGTGTTTTCAAATAAAACTCTAAACATGTTTTTAAGGCTCTGCATAATTTTGAATGGCGCGTCAATGGTGTTGCTATGTTTCAAAAAGAGCAGCAGACGCCCGTCTCGTATCATTAAAAAAAAATATTTATAATTTTATATGTTTGCAAATTAATTAAATATACATATGTTTTCAAATAATTGCTCAAAATCAATGAAAGTACTTTTTTAGCGTTTTTATGAGGGTAACTTTTGTCCTCAATTTTTAAACAAGCAAAAAAGAACCCGTAGGTTGTTTCCTTAAAACTAATAAAACAGGAATGATAATGTCAAACAAATATGTGTATTCAGCATTAAATAAATAAATAAAATAAATAATAAGATCCATTATAATTTTAACAAATAAAATAAATAATAAGATTCATTATAATTTTAACAAAAACAAATCAAAACATTAAAATCTTATCGCAATTTTGATTATATTTTGATTATATACAATAATATAATAAAAATATAATATAAACAACTTATAGAAAAAGTGACAAGTAAACACAATTTTAACAACGCAACCTACTGCAATACCGTCATATAACCCGTTTCGTTTTGTTTACAAAATCAAACCAAAATATACGGCATTTGATATTTACTTTGGACTTATCACAACTCCAGAGAGATAAGCGGAAAATGTTTACGTGATTTTTATAAGGTTGCACCAACTTAGTATTAAGCTAATATATGTTTACCATCATATTATTTCAGATATAGTCATTCACAGACATACGCTCAAACAATCGCTCATCTCGCCAAGTAAGATTATAGATAAACACTATAGAGATATAATTATACTATGTTATATATAATGATGATGAGCCTATCAGATAAGAAATTGCGTTTGCGCAAGAATAATACTTTGCGGGCCGTCATATATCACCCTTTGTCTCTGTGTTATGACCTCGAAACATAATATTTTTCTTAATTATTTACGATTATGAGGATGACTAAATACCGGGTTTGTCAAAAGTAGGTGAGATTTTTTCTCAGTAATAAACATCAGACATCACGTCAAAGTCATCTCGTTTCCTTCAAATTGCATTTAGTGGTTGTAACCAATTTCAAATTGTATTTAAACAATGTTGAATTAAGATCTGTTATCCTGCTATTGTAGGTTTTGCAACGGGAACAACCTCGACAGGATGAGCTTCGCAGACAAAATTACACGCAATTACCTTGCCTGGCTAGGGCAGCAGCGGGTCGGCAAGATGCCTCTCCAGGTATTGTTACCAAGACAAAACCACACAAAACGCGTAATTTACATAAAAACACCGAACACTAAAACAAAAGCTGGTCTCACGTCGGACCAAGACCCGGACATCTCATGCGTTCCCAAGGCCCTTGATACAGTAAGGAACCACCCGAGAGTCAACCCCTTGACCTCTTGTTCTGGTGGCTCCTCAGCGGAACGATCATGCGACCGTCTGCCGTGAGTACTCTACATCGTTAATTACTTTTATCCTTTGTATGTTAATAATAAAATTACTTGGTTTTTATAAAAAGATTGTTTTGATAAAATTATAATGAAAATAATTATTATGAGTATTATTTTTTATATACTGGGAATTACGGCGGCATAAAATAGACCCCATTACAATTTCAAAACACAACAACAATCATGTGATGCAAAAGTGCAGCACTCTTGTTTTTTTCATTAAAACACATAGTTGTGTAATAAAATTACATAAGATTTATTTAATTTTAATATATTTTTAAAATTTATTTATAACACAATATACTAAAGCCTAGTACGGTGTTCGCGATTATCTTTGAGATTACGTGGTCTTCACAACGCTCCTGATAAATCATCGTGGAATAATTTCGAGTAGAGATTAACATGACGTTTCTCCTTGTTAAAGTCGTTTTGACAATGACATACAAAACGATAATAACTTATGACTCCGTTTGGAAGAAATATATTTCAATAAGGAAAAAAATGTTTTTTGTGTTGACTTTTTCTAACCTCTCACTGAAAATGTGTTTAAAATCAGGCATATACAATTTACCCAAAATAATAAACATGAGGAAATGACTAAATAATGATTTGCGGTGATTGGCGCATGTGTTGGGCGATTAATTCATTGTTCGTTTTAGGTTTTTAATTTTTGATCGTTGGAATATTGTTATTAGTTGGACGATTAAATGTATTCTCTTTTAATTATTTAGTTCGTTTTTGGTATAAGTTTGCATATAATAAACAAGTTATTATTAGTTGGACGGTCAACTTTTTTTCTCTTTTTATTTGGTTTATTGTTGTTTTTAATAATAGGCAAGTTATTATAAGTGTTATAATAAAATATATTCTCTTTTAGAATTATTTGGTAGCATGATCCATATGATGTACGTAGGAAGTATGAAAGAAAAAAATAATCGTATTTATTTTTTTCTCTTTCTAGTAAAGAAGTTTTGATTCAAAGAGAGAAAAAAATAAAAACTATAATTAGTAGAACATATAGATATAGATAATGGGGCAGTACTAATACATTATCTTTGACTCAAGAAATTTAATTTATCTTTAATATCATTGGTAGTGAGTTCCACAATTTAGCTTACTCTATATAATTCAATATTGTCCACCAAAAAATTTAAAATTTAACACCAAAAAAATGTGTTCAACTAAAAACTAAAACATATTTAAAATAGAACAAAAGATTTTTTATGAAAACTTCTTTTTTGGATAGCGATTTATTTTATTCCTTTTAAAACTAATGTTCTAGCACTTATAAAACCCTATTTTACTACTAAGAAAACCGTGATTTTTTTATTACTATACTATACTATAACTACTTTTTTAAATCTTTCTTTAACTTTTTCATTTATGATAGAGCAATATATGTATTTTCACATTTTTAAACCACTTTCTTTCCACTAAAAGATCAATTCGTACTATATAATATAATTATTTAAGATTATCTTATATAAATAAGAAATGAAATTTGTAAAGTTTCCCACGATTCCCAACTTTTATGTATATGTTTTGAGTGATAAAATACCTTTATAAAGGTTTTATATAAAGGTTTAAAGCATACGTTTGCATAAATAAAAAACAGACATTTTTATAGGATCAATATAATAAAATATATTTAGGAAAAGTGTGTAAACAGCCACTACTACTACTTTCGGATTTTTAAAATCATTTTTGACTTCACTTGGTATATATGACCGTCGAAAGATTTGTCAACACCTTTTTAACCCACTTCTATTTATCTGATCCAACTCAATGTTGGCACATAAACGGAACTTTTTTTGGAAACGCACAAAAAATTGGTGCGATTATGTTTGAAAGTTTCTTAAAATTTACATACATCACTTTTACCATGTGTGGTTGTTGTCTAAAATTTACTAAAACCGTTTAAAAAAACATTTTTGCATTGCTTTTATGTAATTTTAAAACTACTAAGTTTATAATCGCAAAAACTCCAGTGTAAAGTATTTAAATATCGTTTTTATCTAGTTACGGAGTTAGGCCACATGTTTTTGAATTAGTTACTATACTTAGTTATTATACTTTTATTGTAAAACGGTTGAAATTTATTTTATTATATACAATTAAGTATGATATGCTAATATTAAATTGTCTTTATTATATTTACAATGTGTAAATTTTACATATTCATTCACATACTAAAACTCAACTAATACATATACATAGTACATGATGTATATACAATATACATGTTTGTCCGCTTTGTTCGTTGTTCAAATACAATATCAGAGGAGCACTCTCTCTAACAAACACACAATTTGTCGGATTAACATCTTTTGCAATAAATGTGTGTGTACACAAATCCATATATACAATATTTTGTATATTCTATATGTATTTACTTCTATAGATGTGTGTGTGTGTGTATTTATATTGTAAAATTCGCATAGCGGCTGCTCCCCATGCGCGCACACCATAACAATCAATTCTTCCATCAGTGAACACGACTATGCAACCAACCCATGGACCCATCAACCCATTCCAAGTCCTGGGTGCTCATAGTATCATGGATACATCATCTCGTATATTTTGTATGTGTTTGCATTCAACTGCTGCAAATTTGATTTGATTTCCACATTATGTACTTACACACATTTTTTACACATACACACAATACATAGCTGCATATATATATATAATATATATATATATACATTTAACATATATACTTGTAGATATAGGAGAAAAATACACATTTTCCGAAAGTTAGATCCTGGCACACGTAAACATGAACGATTGGTTGTTCTAGCTTTTTTTCGCTTATATACGCGGTGACGGCCAGGTGACGCGGCGGTGGAGGACGAAGCGATGGCAGACGTGTGGAGCAGTTATCGCAAACAAGCATGGGTGGTGACGGTATATAATGCCAGAGAAGAGCTTTAATATATATACTATACACTCTTACACATTCAGTTAAATATACATACATTTGTACTCGTATGTGTGTGTGATGCTATGCAATGAAAAACAATTTTGGTAACCGCCTCTTTATTTGCGTTAACGCAAACCTTTGCAAGGATTTCTTTTTATAAGCATATATAAAAAAAATATGTTATTATATACCTACATATACATATTTTGAAATAGGATATATCTAATATATATATATATATGATATACAATACATATATTTATGTATACGTATATGTAAAAATGACACTAAAATTTAAAAAAGAAGAAATTATCAATTTTTTTTTGACATCAAATAAATTGCTTTCCAAAAAAAAAATGTTCATATAGAATAAAATTAATGTGCTCCTAAAATAAAATAATGTGCAACCAAAAAAACAGTGTTCCCCGAGAAAAAACATGCTCCAAATATTTAATAATAATTATAAATATGAGCGAAGCGCTTTAAGTTAAACACACTGTTATTGTTTGGGTGCAAACTTGGTAGGTGCACACTTTTATATATTTAGGAGCACATTTTTTTAATTTTTATGTGAACAAAAATATTTTTATTTGGTGGTACATTTTCAATTATTTGGTGGACAATATTGAAGTTAAGTTTAAGACAATAAATTCAATGAATTTTGTAAAGGTAATATTTAAAAAACGGTAAATATGAAATAATTGAAAAACAAATCAAATATTTGTCCAACCTAAAAAGCGCACCAAGTGGCCAAACTGTTTAAACTATGTACAATCTACAAGTCAAACAAGCTTTCAACATCCACTAAGAAACAGCTTTTTCGCAGCCGACCTGATTACAGCTCTAAATGAAATGTAGACATGGCATTTACAAATCTGATGTCGAAGTAGTTTTCACTCAAGTCTATTGACAGAATGGTTAAGATGAGGTTTTTGATCCAAAACAAAGTTGAGTTGTCCGTACCGTGTCGCACAATGTAATAATATAATATATAAGAAAAAA
>JAAAKO020022378.1:0-14800 GCA_010015015.2 Bolitophila cinerea | reverse complement strand
CATAGTGAGGAAGGATTTTTTTTGTGTTTTTAGTATTTTTTTAACGTTTCCGCTTAAAATTTTGCATTTAAGTCCTTTCGACAATTAACCTATTTTATATTGGGTTAACCCATACAAAATATTAAGGGTAAGGGAGTAATTTTAGTATTTTTATAAAATTGGTTTCATTATTATTCTATATACATAAAAAAAGAAAAGTATGTTTGTTTTTAAAACTCGTTTATGTCACATTTTTATAGGAAACTTCTTTATTTTATTAAACAAAAAATAATAAGTTCAAAACAATGGTATTTTTAAATGTTTTTAACCGTTCCTTCCTAAAAATAGGTTTATGCAAGGAAAATAATTATCTGTTATTTTACCAACATGTTTTCTTATGACGAATTGTAAAAATTCAACGGCATTTTTACATTTTCCGAAAAAAGAAAGCGATAAAAACTTTTGGTTTTCAACCAAATGGTTATATTTATATTTTTTTGGGTACAACATTTTTTGTGACAATATTTTTAATTTTTGCATAATTTCAATTTGGGCAACAAGTGCTGCTAGCCTTTCTTACTAAAACTGGTTCCATAACATATTCTTGGAGCAGCAAAATGATTACAGAACCAACTTCTTATGTTTATAAATTTGTTGATAGACCTGGCACATCTGGTGAATTAAAAAAGTTATATAATGACTACTTCATTTTCTTCAACAACACTATCCATAGATTTGAAGGAACATTTTCGGAATAGTTTAGTTATATTATTATTTGAAGGTAAAATAGCTTCTTCACTTAACCAAATATTAATGACTGACTTTGATTATATTTGCAATTATTTCATCGCGTGATGATTTAAAAATTAAATTGTCTTAAATTTTGTGTTAATATAATAGTTTGAGTGGTTGGGTAAGTCAAATTATTACCGTTACCGACATTCAATTACTTCATCTTGGTGATGGCGAAATTATTTTTAACCCAACCAATTTAAAAATCGGTTGGCCTTTGGAGCATTGTGTAATTGTACTCGCATGATTGTCGTTATTTCAAAGTATTAATATTTAAAGCTTTTCCAGAGTATTGATGATTTATTTCGCCAATATAATATGTTTTAGGAAAAACTCTAGATAATGAAATGAGAGTTCCTTCAAAAAAGCTTCCCATTCTCAGAATGGGAGCAAAAAATTCTATTAGTTTTTGAAACTTTTGCTTGTATTTGATACTATTGTTGTATTTTGTGGGTCTTTTTTATTTAAAAAAAACATTTAGGTAAAAATCTAAAATATAAAATTATGAAACGACAATATTTAAGAAAATATATATTTTTTTAAATTTTGGTGTGACATAATTTCTAAAAATCACAAACAGGAAATTATGACGCGATAGAATTTATGAATTAAAATGAAATGGAGGCTAATTGAAAGGCTGTTTTGACATGGACCTTATGTCCGTTTCAACTAAACATAAAGCCCATGGGCTTTATGTCTGTTTCAACCAGACATAAGGCTTTATGTTCGTTTCAACCAGACATACAGCCCATGGGCCTTATGTCTGGTTGAAACGGTTTTACTTGGGCTTCATGTTCGTTTCGTTTCGGAACATAAAATAATATATAAATAATATTAAAAATAGTATCTTTATAAAATTAGTCTTTATTTGTAATATACCAATAAATATAAATATTATTTATTGAATGCACGATTTTTTATGGATTTTTTTAATTGATTGAGCCATTATTTTATTAATTTATTTAGTTTATTTACGTCCATTGAGAGTTTGAAACTTTATACAACATCCTGTAACAATATTGATAATAATTCGATAAAATGTGTATGTAGAATAACCCCAAATATATTTTGAATGAATAAACTAGAAAAAAGGAATGATATTTTTGCGCCTTTCAAGTTTTGTCGCGTGTGTGTGGGATTGGCGTCGGTAGGGCTTTCGTATTCACCCTATATGAATCCAGAAGAGACGAAAGCATGGAGTAGACATAACTGTTCGAATTCTCAGCCGAGACACAAACTCAGAATGGGTCAGCATGCAGCTTATATTCACAGACAGACACACTCACACAAACGGCAATGATAAAAAAATACATTCTCGCGTTTCTATCATCGCCTTCGCCATTGCACGCTAAAACTTGCCGCACTCGCATCAACTGACGTTTTCTTTGCCGTTATATTCCACTTTTCCGAATGCACTTCTGCGCGCGGTGCATCCGATTTTGTTGTCGACGATTCGACTTTTAGTTTTCTCTGAGCTGTTGCGTTGCAAATATGTGTCCACGAATTGTGTCTGCCGATTTCAGTAAAAGTGCAGTGTAAATTTCTGAAGATATACATTTTGTGTGTGTGTGAGTGTGAATAAGTGTCTCTGTGTGTGTGTGTGTGTGTGTGTTAATAATGTATAATTGCAATTCTTATCAGTATATTATATTGAGTTTGCACTGTGAATAAATAAAGAAAAGAACAGGTCAACGCAGACGATCACATATAAAATAAATACATGTATATAAAAAAATGCACTGACTGTATATAAAACCTTCAACAGTACATTTAAGTGTATGTGTGTGAGTGTGTATGTAAAGTGCCTTATCACTTCAATTGAAATTACATGCGTTTCGTATTAAATTCATTAACGACTGTAATGTGTGAGTGGATATGGGCAATGGAGTGTGCTGAACTGCAACACACACACACACACACATACAGATATTTAAAAAACGCACACATATTTCGCGATTCTTGGAGTGAGCGCGTGCAATGAGCTTTGAAAATAAATAAATTCTGCAAAAGTGCTATAAAGTGATCATTATATACAATGAATTTAAGTGCCGCATTTGTGGAATACAATTATACATAAATACAATTATACATAAATACAATTATTTAAAATTCAAAAAAATAATATGCGGAAAGTCGTATGAATTCTCACAAGAAAAGTGAGCGCGTCCGGGAAGGAGATTTTAAATGAGTTTTCGTCGAGCAACGACCGACCCACCGAACTTTTCGGCATAAAGAAAATCCGTATACACCGTGACGAAAATTGCGTTTTGGAAATGTTGGTGTGTATATAAAACAAATTATTGATCATGCGCAGAACTTGTGTCCTTTAAACTAAATTTCGGTGAATCGTTTTTTTTTTTGGTTGGTTTTAAAAAGTCACTCAACGTCTGTGCTTGCGGCTAACGCAGTTTTCTAGGATTTACCACATATAGCTAGCAAATACGGCTTTTCTCAATATTATCTATTGAGCCAGTTATAAATGAGGTAAGATTTTTTTTTCGCAATTCTTATATTTCTACGATTTGACCCCAGTGAACCGGTGAGAAAAATAAAGACATTTTTATGGAATGGCTCACATTTGACGCAGTCAACAAAGAGAGAACACTTGTGTATACCTAACCTCAAAAGTATGTACACACATTTGATTCGCGGCTGCAAGTGCATTCGTATATTGATTAAGGTCGTATTCTTTGTTGTCTGTGTTAAGCGAAAGTAGCCATCTTGCGGTATTGCAGTACAAAAAAAGAGTTTTTTTTCGACGTTCTTGCGGCTTGCAAGTACACTTGCACCATGCGATGCAATTGATATATATATACTTGTAATCTTTTATACCAAGACAATGGCCATCGTAAACGTTTTAATACTGCATCATCTTATTAGGTACATTTATTAGGTTTTTTGTTTTGCTTGTTTTGCTGCATATTTTAAGAACGTCTTGATTCTTCATCTCTCTAATATAATACAAAGATGGACGAACATCCCACTTGCGTGGTCACTCAAAGCGTATAAAATTATGCTAATGCATCTTTAAAATAAAAGGCAATTATACTAGTTTTATAATTATACTAGTACAATTTAAACGATACACACATTATCGCGTGTTTTTGCGTAATGCTTGTAGATAGAATATATAGTCGTACGATTTATTCATTTTTATGTACTTGTATTATTTATAGTATATTAGAAAACTATAGATAATATAGAAATACGCATGCAAGTACAACTGACGTTATGTATATAATATATATATATATATATATATAAGTTTATATAAATAAAATTTGCATTGTGAATTATACACACACACACGGGAACATTGCAGTGCTTGCACCAAAACACACATACATAAACATCATTGCACGACGATGCACAATTCATATGCATATATATATATATAATACTATATGCATTGTATATTGAATGCAAATCGTCTGACTCTATACATAACCTGTAAAAATCATTTTTAGATACGTAAATATACAAAACAATTTAAAACACTTTAAAGAAAACGTGTTTTTTTTCTCTGTATTTTAAATAATTCGAAATTCAATGAGCTTTAAGCTCGATCATGCGATTACAATTATACTGAGACGCTTTGATGTGACTGATAGCACACGGTCAGAGTGCGGTCGACGATGCGACGCGCTATGACGGCAGAGACACGTCCCTGATGTGCAGTGTGCAGTCTGCACCAAGATGCAAGCCATCTTTTGAGAACAACAAAAGGATGAACAAAAACGAATCTCATGATATGTTTTTCCATCTTGTGTGAATGTGCGCGCGGCGAGAAGTGAAGACGGTCGGTGTGTGTGTGTGTGTGTGTGTGTGTGTGTGAGGTGCGTGCGTGCGTTTTATGTGTATGCGTTTGATGCAATGCGCGCGCGCGCATAAGATGCCCGAGAAGCGAACGCGAGCTCTTGCAATATGCAAGCGATTGCATCCAGAAGATTGAACACATGTTTCGCGATTGCGGCCATTTTGGATGAGTGTTCGTCTTTTCCAATGCGGCTTTGTGTGGTTTCATTCGCTATACTTACACACACACACACAGCCATACATATACAGCCACACATACACAGCCACACACACACACAAACATGCATTTTATACTGCGCTCGCGACTGCCGCGTTTTGCAGTTTTCTATTTTGCAAGTTCAACGAACTATACGCGCGAATATTTTCGCAAGCGTTTGTATGTGTGTGTGTCTGTGTGTTTGTGTGTGTGTGTGTGTGTGTGTCTGGCTGCAAGTATGTATATATATATATATACAATTTGTGTGTGTGTATTTGTGTTTCAACTCGTTTTGTAAAATCAAATTCCAGTTTTTGTGTCGCCGGCCGGCCGGTCACTTACCTTCTATATATTTTATAACGCATAAGAAAAAGGATTAAAGTTTGTTTACGCTATATATGTTATATATTACGAGTGTATTGCAAATGTTTTGTATATATTATATTATAGACATATAATTGTGCATGCATTTTTAGACCGTGGTAAATGCACTTAAAGCATTTTTGTCCTTTTGTGTACACAATTTTTGGACAATAGCTAAAAGAATAAATATTATATTATTTTTACTATTTTTTTTTTTTTATTCATACATGTTTTATTTATTTTTTTACCGAAAGGACTATTTGTTTTTGTTCTCAATATATTATTTAAAATATTTATTTTGATAAACGAAAAAAATAAAATAAATATCTGACACTAGTTATTGTAATTTTAAATGTGTTTGAATTTTATTTACCAGGGATTTAGAAAGTAGTCACTCTCGTGCCTTAAAAGGCACCTGATTTGCCCAATTAACCATATTTTGTCACCCCGTAATGAGAGGTATAGGAAAATTTACATCGGCAACAAGTCAAAGGACCAAATTTCAGATGGATTGGATGACATGAAGTCGGATAATACCTCCGCAATAAAATCCGCGAAAGCAAGAAAGACCACAGACATGCGAAACTAACATAGAGAATTTATATAGCAAATAAAGAGCAAAAGACTAGTAAAAATAAAAAAGGATTATTAATAAGGATAGGTAAATTGTATTAGAAGATCTAGTAATGGCATAAAAAAGATGGTATTCTTCTAAACTTTTCATTTCTAGAATTTTTTTCTTTAAACACGCTTTTTCCAAAATTCAAGCTTTTCAATAACTTTAAAACGGTGTGGTCTATAGTGTCATATTTTTATACTTGTATTTCATGGTCTATTCAAGAAAGTCTTTTCCGTTCTCTTTATTTCGAATATTAAACATAAAAAGATATGACATGAAAAATTCGAAAATCTGTCCATTTTATTGTTTAAATGTAGAATCCAGAGTTATATTATTATTATTATTCATTTTATATCCTTCTATCTCTAATTTAAAAAAAGTCAAGTTTTTTTTTAAAAAAAACATGTTTTTTTTTAAAAAAAACATGTTTTTAAAATTTAATGTTGGTTTTAAGCCCACAATTACCACATGCAATTCGATCCACAAATAAATATTCTAAGATCCATTGACATTTTTTTTTGGAAATAACAACCAACTATTACAAAAATATCTAAAAAAAAATCAGTACAATAAATTTATAAAAATTTGAATTTTGTTAAGAAACAATTAAACAGATTGATTGATTGATTTTTCATTTTTAGACTTCTGAATATAGGCTATAGGGTTATAAGTACGAAATCCCGAATCAAAATGACGGAAATTACAAAATCCAGAAAAATCAAAATAGCGGAATATCAAAATCCCGGAAATGACAAAATCCCGGAAATTACAGAATCCCGGAATATCAAAATCCCGTAAATGACAAAATCCCAGAAGTGAGAAAATCACGAAAATGACAAAATTCCGATAAATAATAAGATATTTATTAAAAAGCTTATAAAATAATGTAGAAATACCGCATTTGGCGTAACTCAGAACGACGAGGACCAAACGGGTAGTAAATAAATTAAATGAGTTCATTTAAAGAAAAAAAATGTGAAGAAATTTAAAGAATTTATTTAAAAAATTAAAAATGCAAACAAATGATAATAATTAAATTATGTTAATTAAAAAAAATATAAGACAAAGATTTTGTTATTTCCGGGTCTTGTTAATTGCGGGATTTTGTAATTTCCGGTATTATTTTATTTCCATGAATTTGTCATTTCCGGGATTTGGATTCTGGTATTTTGACATTCCGGAATTTTGATTTCTGGGATTATGATTTTTGAGATTTTGGTTCCGGCATTTTGTATTCCGGCATTTTGATTGCCGGTATTTTGTACCCAATCCCTGAATATATATTTTAAAAATGAGATGTGCGTCGGACAGTCAGAACAACGTAGATTCCCGGTAGACCGAATATAGCACTTTCAATCCGAAGGTTACTTGACATAAAAAACCGTATGAAATGGTAATTTCTTTGAATTTGAGTCTTAGATGCTTTTAATTCATTTATACCCTCGCACCCTAAATATCATGTATATATGGCGTTGGTGTCACTAGATCTATAGCGAATTTTATAGAAAATAATATATCTATTTACAAATATATCTATTTATATCTAAAAATAAAATATACTTTCCCAGTAAATTTGATAGATCAGGGTAAAAGGTCTCCTAACAATCATTGTTGTGCTGTGGGTGCTGAAAGCACATAAGCATGATCTGACCCTGTCGTTTGAAACCATACGGACAACGAACACTGGCCCCATGTCCTTCCAAAGGGATTAAAAGAAAAAGTATATTAGAGATTAAATTCATATGAATTATAAATGTATAATAGTTAATTAATGATCTTCCAGTTATATAGATATGTTTATCTTATAGGGATATTTGAATTGTTTTGCTTGATTTTTAAAAAATATTACATTTTATAAAAAAATCACATGATGGATTAACTTGTCTTCAATGTTTTTTTTTATTTTTTAGTCTTAAACTTAGGTTCCAAACAGAAACAATGGTTATTCAAAAAATAGTTACCAAAATTCATAATGTTACCCAAGAAAATAAATTTGAGTAATTATTTTGTTTCTTTAAACAGTTTTTTTTGTTAAGAAACATTAATTTTATTAGTGCATTTGAAAATAAGTTAACAATTTTTTATTGAAACATTTTTCTGTAATAACAATAAGAAGCAATGCTGTATTCAGAAAGAAAAAACTAATATTTTTCTGAGAAATAAATCTTTTTTAATGAAAATTTTGATTTAACCTATTTAAAAAAAATATTGATTTAATGTTTTTTATACATGTTATAATTTTAATGAAATGATTGTGATAAATAAAACTTAAAAAAACGGTTTATATCATAAGTAAATGAAAACCTTTTTAATTTGTAATACCGTTTTTTATATTTATGAATCTTTTGAATAGACTACAACATTACTATCAAATGTGTGTGTTTTGTATTAAAAAGAATATACTTTCTAATAACACATACCAAAACTTTACTTATATCAATGGTTATTTTTATAGAAGTCAACTTAAATTAAAAACTTATAAAATTGGATTTATCTTCGAATCATCATAGTAAAAAATCAATTTAAATTTAAAGTACAACGAAGACAAACAAATAACAACAAACACTGAAGTTCTAATAAGTCAATAGATAGGCCGGTGTTCAGTAAAAAAACTCTATATATATTTTTTTTAAATACTTCCACTAATTTTTTCTCTTACCTGAAAGTTTTTACTTTTCGCCAATCAAAGTTACCTTATTTGATATGTTGAGGCTGAGATACGTTACGAATAAGCTTTCCCTATCCTACATTTTATTTGGGACACTCGTTATCTTGATTTAAATAAAATGTTAACTTATCAATTTATGAACTTCATGCATCTTTTTACATTTTTGATGATATATAATTGAGGCATAATCATAAACAGTATATTTTCTAGAAAACTAGGTTTTTGGCAAGATTCAGTCACAACATACAACCAAAACAGAAGACTTGGGAATCTTCTCCCATCTTCTCTGACTATAATTAATATTATTTAGTAGATTTAAGCAATCTAGGCGGTAAAGATTATTCTCTAGTAATTTAGTAATATAGACTTTTGGTATGTTAAAAAATGAGTTAAAAGACATATCTTCGGTCATTAAATTGTGTGAAGTTAAAAAAGATTTTAAAAATTGATTTTATGGTGATGGCCCTGGCGTAATGCTCGTTTCAATGGGCATGCCATTTTTCAAGATATTTTTCATCTGTTATTTTTGGTTATTTTTACGTTAAAGGTCCTCTCCATCATCTGATGAGGGACAGTAATGTTGCCAATAGGGAACCCTTGTTCGATAGTAATTCTGCTAAAACTACATCGATAAAAACCATGACAAATTTTATGATATTTATTTGGTATAAAAGCTTATAGAGCTTTACAGAGGCGGTTGTGTGACAAATTTTTTTTTTTTTTAAAATGGACAAATGTTATATATACTTAGAATCAATATTTCGGTAATTATTATTTTAATTTTAATATGACCTTAACGGCCTTTTTTTAAACTACAGTTGTACATCAAACTTTAGCCTAATCGGAGGATTCATACAAAAGGTCAACCTCTTTTTCTTCAAGCAGAAGATCATCGTACCGAAGAAACTGAAAAATTGTACATTTCATTTAGTCTATGCTTTTTATCATTTGCCATGATTGTGATCCCAGAACATATTAATAACATGAGAACAATACTACGTACTCTTAGATGTGTGTTGTTGATAAAAGCTTGATCTGCGCAGCTCTTTTTTGTTGTTGTCAGTAATGAAAATGATTTGGAATGGAATTCAAACCTCCTTTTATCTTAGTCCAATGCATTTTTAAAATAATAATTATGATTCTGGAATCATCAATTCTGATGTTGTATTCAACTGAATTATAATTACATTGCATTCTGTCATTTTCTATTGTTTGAATTTTGAATTGTTTGAATTTATTCTCAAATCTTTAATATTCTACAAGCTTAGATTTATCATAATCTTAACAACTATCAATCTCAATAGTCACAATAAAGAGTTCTTTAAAAGTCCTTCACAAGCTCAAAATATTGTTTATACAAGATTCAAACAAAACTGAAAATCAGTTCTTGCCTCTGCGTTATAGGAAGTTTAGTAATTGCACATTATTGTGTGTTAGGGTATAGGGAATAAAAGACGTTATTTCGAGAAAAAAACGTGTATATAATCCAAAGATAAACGCTAAGTAGATAACAGGCTTTACATTTTAGAATCATTAGACCTAGAATAAAACAACTATTAATTTTTAAAATATTATTTTATACTATACATTTTTATGTTTATCATTATAAGTTCCGTATTATACACAGCATAGTGTACACGATAGAGTAATAGAATTTTCTTTTCAATCGATAAGAGCCGTCTGAAGACAGTCTATATTTGTATACTCCATTTGTCGTACATAGCTGAATACTTTGTATATATGTACTATAATCTATGTGTAGGTTCGTTTACAAGATCATGTACTATATAGACACTCATATACACACATACAATGTGTCATCTTCTGTACGAGATTTGCGCTGTACATTGGCACCAGGATATGGCCATGTAGCGCACGAAGTCGCGTATTATATTCAGACGGAAATCCACTGTGGTGCCTGTTCCATCTTCCCGTGTGTTTGCCCAGACTGCATGTAATTACGTGTACATGTTATTATATGTTATCAATTTCACAAAAGCAAAGATTTGTTGGTTATTTTTTTTAGAAGTCCAAACACTTAATAAACCTTATTATTCCTAAAATGCTAATTATATGTATGTAGGTTTAAAGAATTCGTTTTTACATTGATATTTCGTATAGATAGATAGATAGATCCAAAGATCTAGTTTTATTTATTCATTGGATAGATCTATCGATTTTTCAAAATTATTTTAAGTATTTATAGTATTTTCACTTTATACTGAAATATTTCATTGTAATCGATCTATATTTAAAATGGAAATATTAGCCATTTTTTGTTTTCATTGTAATTTACACCGCTGTCACCAATAGATTTCGGTTTTTTGTTTAAAAATAAATAAATATTATTGTTATGATTGTATTATTGTATCGAGTTAAATTCTACAATTTATTTGAATTTTTCGGGATAGGCCTAAAATCCTGTATTATGAAAATACGGCATATTCAAAATATATTGCATTTTCATAATACGGGATTTAGACTTATCCTGAAAAATTCAAATAAATTATAGAATTTAAATCGATACATTAATACAATCATAACAATAATATATATTTATTTTTAACGAAATTCCGAAATGCATTGGTGACAATAAAATAAAAAATATTTTTAGTATTTTCAAATTAAATATATTTTAATACAGGATTTTAATGCCCACCCGAATTTTGCATAGTATTTTTTTGTGTTTTAATTTGTTTTTTGTTAACTTTTAAAATATTTTTGGTTTATTTTTTAATTATTTTTTTTTTTTTAGTGTTTTAGCTGAAGATATTTCAATACGGAATTTTAATGCCCACTCGAATTTTTGCATAGGATTGTCTTGTGTTCTATTTGGTTGTTGTTAATTTTTTAAATTATTTTATATTTATTTTTGATAAATTTTTGATTTTCTTGGAGTTTTACCTTGAATATATTTCAATACGATATTTCAATATACGGGATTTCAATCTCAACCAGAAATTTTCATAGCATTATTCGGAAAATATTTACAGTGGTGACAGCGGTCAGTTATCTTGATTGATTTCTTTATTGTTGTCAATAGCAATACCATTTTGTACAGTAAGATAGTAGTAGAAAATATTTAAATAAAAAAATCATCAGAAATTATAAATTTGAATTTTATACACATTATAAAAATACCGCTGTCACAAATGTTCATTTTAATTGTCAGTTCAATATTCCAAGAAACCATAATTTTGTGAATGTGTAAAAAATAGTTTAGCAATTTTTTACCTTAGATAATAGAAACTTCTGGATATGGAATATCGTAAGTAATCATAAGCATTTAAGCAATCTAGCGTAAAAGGGTTATTCACAGTGGTTCGCAAATCTACCTCCATGTTCTGAGGTGGTTTTATAAATATTTAATAATTCCATATCCATCAGTGTTTCTATTATCTAAAATTGATATTGACGCTTAATTTAAGTGCAGTGGACGCGTAAACGCACTCAATATTCATGCATTCATGTTGTTAGAACACTAATACACTAATAATTTATGCTAAAAATACCAATGTTTGTTAAAATAAATGTATTAATTTGAAAAAAAAAATGGGATTTATCGGTTTAAATTTTTATTAATCCCACGTAAGCGGAAGCATATAACATGACTTTCAAAATTTTATTTATACATAATTTTAGTTTTAGATTATTTTTTTTTTTTTAGGAATAAAAGATGAGCTTTTTCTACGCTATTAACTAGCAAATTAATAATCAAATTAATTATTTGAAATGTAATGAAATAATTGTTGTTTGAAAAAGGTATAAAATAAGAAGAAAAGTGTCTAAAATAATTCAAAATTGCTCAAAAAAAAATGTGTGCCAAAAAAAAAAGTTATCAAAAAAAAAATGTTATCAAAAAAAAATTGTGCCAAAACAAATTTAACCAAATAAATTCAAAAATGCCACCAAAATAAATAAAAAATATGCCCAGAAACAAAAATTGGGTTTTGTAACAATATTAAATTTAGTATCAATTATTTTCTTGGTAACAAAAAACTATTTTTTGCCACAATTTGAATTTTACTTTAACCTTTGAATACATTTAATATATTAGCTCTATCATTTTTTTGAAGCACTTATAATTTGAAAATCAATTCGCAAAAAAAACAGTTAAGATGACAACAAAACTTAAAGTAGAGTAATATTTAAGTAAAATAAATATTTCGTACTAATTTGAATGTTTATTTTTAATTGTTTAAAAAATATTTGTTATATATTACCCGCGACAAATTTTGAGGCTTAAAATTTGGGCTGTGGTTGGATTGGGTTGGACCAGGCCTGATCTAAAGCTTTTACCAATACTTCAAATTCACTGACATACAATATTTAATGATAGTAAGAAATCCAAATTTTACATTGGTTTATAATTCCATGAATGAAGAAAAATGTAATTTAATTTAAATTATATATAATATGGGTATATAATATCAGTATATAATATGGGTGTATGATGTACGAACATACCGATGTACCGATGTTTATTCCGTATAATGCAAATGCAATCAAATTTCATTTGCATCGAATTGACGCAACTTATTCTGTGTTTATAAATGCAATCGCGCACCTTCCTCTTCTTCGAACATGGCTCTCACACACAGACACACACACACACACAATCACACAAACACATTATATACTCGCATTCACGGACACACATAAACACACATTTATATAAGCACACATGTTTGCAACGTCGCGTCGCACGTTCTATCCCTTTCAATGTCGATGACCTCTGGATATTTCTGGCCAAAAGGCGGCAGACACACACACACACACATACTTACACAGAATTGAATTCTCATTGCCCGTCGTTGAACTGTCGTGTTTCTGTACATTTGTTATTAAGCGAATAAAACGTAAAAAGGCATTTTAGTTTAAAGTGATTTTTTAGTTAAGAATCCATACAAAAATATAAAAATAAAATATTTGTATATATATTTATATATATCTGGTATTTAGATAAGCGCCACCAAAGTCCACATATTGTGTACTATATAATATATATTTATATTTATATATATTTATTTTATATAAATACTACTTATTTTTATACACATGAATCGCAAACGACACGATAAATGCTGAAATGAATAAAATATTGTTTGGCAACACTGTGTCTGTGCACTAAATATGTATATATGTATAATTGTATATATATAGTATTATATACTGGCAACCTATCCCATTCGCATATATTGGTGTAGTCTCGCGCGCGCGCGTCCCGGTCGCTAGTCGAACTTGCAAAGTTGAGTAACCTTTGCAAATCAGACAACACACACACACACTCGTATAACGCTCGTATATAGAGTATATACTATATATTGTATATAATCAGAGAAGCAGGCACACACAGGCATAAATAAACAGGGTTGCGTCACATTGCATATTAGAGGTGTGATTATTATTATATGTTTAATTCGCGAGAAAATATTATTTTTAATGCCCACAAAAGCGGTCAAATGAATTATGGATTTCAATAAATAATTACTTAATCAATCAATGTTACCGTGTATTGAAAATTAAATCAATTAAAATGTTTGTACTTTTTGTTGTTAATGATTGACCAAAATTGAAATATTTGTCGGGAAGTAAGCATGGGATTTGTGCCAGAAGCAACTGGTGCATTTTAAAGGCTTTTTCGCTGAGCTTTTTTTCAGTAGATTAGCAATACTTTTTTATATGGGCTTTTTCCAAATTTTCCCTAATTTTTAAAATGGGTCTAACAAAGAAATAAAATGTAGAGAAAGGCAATGAGTTTTTGGTGCACTACCCCAAATAATAAATGATTTTTTTTAATTGTATGAAAAAGCTCTGTAATGGCACTTGGGAACGGGACTCAATTATTGATGCAGTTATTTAAATTAATTAATATGCATTAATATAAACATAAAAAAGACTTTCTTTACTTTCTTTACCCAAAGCAAACATTTTTAGGGAGGCTTTTGTCTACATTTTATATATCAAAAATAAGCCTTATTATTATTCAAAGTTAACTTTTTTTATAGCTTTTCCAGCCTTTTATTGTCAAACCTCGTGTTCCACTTCGCCTTTTGTTGGTCTGCACGTTCCGCGATGTTTTTTAGCGCCATGGCGTCTTCCTTGAAATATATGACTTTTATTGGACCACTAATCAAGGTAGTATCTCGGTGCGCATCACTATTGTCCTCACTACATTTGTCCGGTGCTACCTCTTCGTTCGGCTTAAGCGATCTATTCCAAGTTGTTGGCTCGTTCTTCATTAATATATCTGCGTATTGGCCTGCGAGCTGTTGTTGGTTAGGCTTGGCTTTTCTTATATTCGCTGTAACCACAAAACACTCCCCATCGCCGATCACCAAACGTTTTCCTCCGCTGCACAGTAGCT
>JAAAKO020022367.1:0-14800 GCA_010015015.2 Bolitophila cinerea | reverse complement strand
CCGTTCATTCTATTTTTAATTATAGATATTTGAAAAGACTTTAATTTAATACCAAAGAAACTTACCTAAAATCACAGAACGCTCCGAAATATATTTTTCAATTTTTTTGTAATCTCCCTAAAGAGTTCCTTTTCAGGGGTGGAGAAAAACTCCCTAGGCACTAAATCTAAGCTGCACTTTTACCAGAAAGTGTCCTAGTAATAAAATTTTAAATTTTGGCAGTTTTTTTGGTTGCATTTTACAGGTGCCGCCATAAATTTTCAAATAATCACATTGAATGTGTTTGTTATTGTTAATTTTATGATAAGGTCTTAAATTTTAAACTTTATCAATCACTTGTCACTTCCCTTCTACGGCCCTGTTTGCAATGATTTGCTTTAATTGAAATACAAATATGAAATACGTATATCTGCAATACCGACATTTACGTAAATACCAAAATAATATTTCACCTCTGGCAATTTAATTTAAAAAATCGGAATTGTCTTTGACGTTTTGCTGGCTTTAAAGTTGACAGCGGACAGATCTGTGGCCATACGCCATATGTAAAATAAAAATAAATGTGACAGCAAGAAGACAGAATTCGGCGCGCAACAAAATAAATGGCTACCTGGTAGATTAATTTCTCCGGGTGCTATTTTTTAAATTGTTTTATTTTGTATTAGTATTACATACATTCTTGAATTTACATCCGTTCCTGACATCATCATGCCGCTTCTCGACGTATCCATGAGTCAACTACTCGATCAACTCGACTTTATACTGCCTGCAATAACAATAAGTATTGTTGTTGCCATAACCTCAATAAATCTGTATTTAAAAATAAGGTAATCTGTGTATTATAGACTTTTTATAACTGATTTCTAATTTCTACGTTTTATCTTTCACAGACGAAAGTTTCCGTTTACCGTGAACTGTTGGTTCTGCAATAAAAACACAAGCGTTCCCTACGCCCAAGCGAACAGCTGGACGTGTTCGCACTGTGACCAGTACAATGGTTTTACGGATGTAAGGATGTTATGTTAATTATATGCAATTTGATACTTATTTAAATTTATTCAGGATGGAGACTACAACTGTGATCTACCAGCCCAGAAGAGTGTAAAACTAAACACGCGTACGTATGCAACGAGTGCGGGGAGATCAGCGGCAGTAACACCGTCAAACGGTCTTTGCATTCTCTGCAATCGGAACCAGGAAATTAAAGCTCAGCAGTTGGCCGCATTCGAGCCAGAGTTCGAAAGCAACTATGACACTGAAATCGTTGAATTTTCGTATGTTTGTTTCATTTACTAAATATTTTTTACTTTTGTATTTACTGAATCCTTTTTTGTTTAGCAAAAAACTCGAGCAGACCTATCGATTGTGCAGCCGGTGTGAGCGAGTACTCAAACGCACTCTGACACGAGTGAAAAACAACGTTCTCGGCTCAAAACTTGCGCAAATCGGTGCCCGAGGCTTGAGTGTAATCGATATGCATATGGCAACAAATACACAGCAAACAATCTCACGAAAGAAGCAATATCTTACCAAACTGTGTCTAGTTACACTTATCGTACTGTCCATATTGAACTGGCTTAAGACAAGTCGTAATATGCACGTGTCTCGGGATCAACTCGATGCCGTTTTTCATCCGTGGATCTCGTACATTGTGCTTGTTTTGTATTCCTACATAACCTCAGTCAGAGTCTCATGTACAGTGCTGTATGACTATTTGCGAAACGGAGACATGCTTGCTCGTGGTCTAGAGTATTTTGGGTACGCCTCAATGGGATTGCAAAATGTGATATCGTCTAATGAAATTGTAGAGCTTTTGTATACGCAAGGTCAACATTTTGTGACCACGCAGAGTGCACCAATCAGCCAATTGACTGCAAGTAATTTTACTGGTGATTTGGCTGCGATATTATTGGCTATTGTGTGTCTTCTGCTGAATGGTATCAAGGAAACTGGTTCACTGCTGGTTTTGTCTATATGGAGTTTAAACATGGCAATGCCATCCTTAGAGAAACACGTCACAAGTGGACCAAATGACGTGCTTATCGAAATATTAAAAGTAATTTTTGTATTCAGCAATATTTCATGAATAATTAAAATGTTATACTTTTGTAGATCACCATTGCCACTTCCGCCTTTGTCTTGTCAATTGTAAACACTGTGCGTCACATGATCGGTCCAAAAGCTGTTAGCACTAAAAGTAACAACAGTTTTCATCGTATGTACTCGGAATGCAACTCAGAAGCCGAGGATGAGAGTGATTGTGATGAAAGTATCTTCTCTTCTTCAATGCAGTCAACAAAGTCTCGCAAAACACGAGTTAGTTTGAACGGATCATATGCTCAACGAAGTTTTAACAATTCCTTATCCCCATCTGCGAATCGACTCAATCAAACTGGAGGCATTAATCCACAACGTCATAACAACTCGATGAACTCTACAAAATCAATGAGCCCATCCGTTTTCTCAGCATCAACACTTCGTAGCCCATTTGCTAATTCATCAATGAGCATGCTTAATCAATCCATGAGTGAAGCAAACAGGCCTGTTTACCATCAAACGTTTGGTTCCCGCGAGAGTGTTTGGGACGGTCGACAAAGTCGAGCTAGTTTTGCAGGACACGCTCCACAGCAAGCTCCCTCAAATTACGGAGATTATAGTCATGCATCCGAGTCTATTCTTAACGTTTCAAATCAATCCATGCAGCCACCACAATACTTTCAAGATCCTATGATCAGCTCTAAATTTGGATCCATGAATTCTCTTCGTTCTTTTGACGCAATGCCAGATGCATTTCACAGTGACCTAAATGGACTTAACCTTGGTGATAACCATTACAACTATACACGTATGATGACACCGACATTATCTTCAGCTACACCCACAGGACTCAGGCAAAGGAAACAGCTTATCTCACCATCGCGTCTACATTGCCCACAATCGCCACAATCAGTGACACAAACCTCGTGGGTGGCTGGAGGCTACTGGAACAGCCCTTCACCGCAAAAGAAATTCCCACAACCATCTGTGATGTCGCACTCGGCCGCTGTTCTGTGTCCTATCCTCTCTCGTACCTCTTCACAGAGTTCTGGTTTTGAGTCACACACGAGTTCAGTGCACAATGGTGGTCACGGAAATTTCTCGCGTGAGGGTTCCGTGTGCGGCGACCTGGATCGTGCTTCCGTATTCTCTGAACATTCTTTTATGCCAGACTCTGCCAGTCAAGTGTGTCACGACCACAATACGAAACGACAACTTAATTCAACCTTTTCAATGGGAGACGTTCGAGCACAACCTGTTTATCCGGTTCTAAGTGACACACAGCATACGTTTATAAGACCTTCGTCTGTGATGAACGGATCTTTCAGTTCTGACACTACCCTAAAGAGAAATCACAATTTGACAGCATCCCAGCCAACGCTATACCATCAGTTTGGTACACAACGCGTTGGATCCTTTGGTGGTGCCGGTTCGACAGCCTCCAGTAGTCTATTCAATTTTAATAAGCTCACCAAAAATCTACCACCCATCCAGCGTGGCAGCCTGTTAAAAAGCTGGAAAGAGAACAGTTTGACAGACATTACACAGAATTTGTGAACAAAGTGTTGTTAAGTTTCCTTAGCCTAAGAACTTTTAAGAATTAAAATGCTAATGAAGAATGGCATTTTAGTGTGTGTCTGAAGTGTACACAGGTTTCTAGTCCGGGCGCTATCATTTTAAGAAGCAATATCCACTCTTTTGTACTGCCAGAGACACACTCGCATAATGTTGTGTTCTCGAAAGTAAAGTTGTTGTTTTTTATATAGTTATAATTGTAAAAATACTAAGAATAAATTAGGATTAGGATTAGTTTATAATTATTACCACAGAGACAATTATTGTGTGAAATTGTTTAATTTTATGAATAAAAATTGTGTGATTTTTGAATACATATACTGTTTGATTTATGTTTATCAGGTCATATACTATAAACTATACACACAAACTAATAGTATCATCGTATTAATAATGTGGTCCCGGAGTCGGAACGTTTTTTAATGGTGAATCAAAGTCCATTTCCATTGGTTCAGCGGCAGCAGTCTCTTGTACGGCAACACCAATGCGTTCCTGGAGACTACCGTATAACGCGTGTACGCTTTCATTGTGCTGGGCCGTTGGCTGCAAAGCCTTGATCAGCGTCGTTAGCCTGGCAGCGGGTAGACGATGGTGAATGTACCATAGAAGCTTCAGCATGTGACGAGTAACATTGTCACGTGTTAGACCGGCAAAAAGGAATTCATCGAAGAGACTCGTGCAGAAGTCTTCGTTGCCAAACTCTTCGCCCATCGGAATCAATAAAGCAATCTAAAAAAACATATTTATATATTTTTTAAATCATAGTTTACAATAACTAACTTACCAGAGAATGCAGGAATGGATCTTCGTACGAGCGATCATCTTTACACGATGCCAAGATAGCCAAAACCCTTAAAATACCTACGCGATCCTTTTGACGAGCTGCATGCAATGTATAGTACATTGCTAGAATTGAGGCAACACTACTCTCCTGAATGTATGCTTCAACGGCATCCGGAGCCGGACCAGAGTGCTCGATAATAGTGATTGCGCTCTCGCGCTCATCTGGCGGAAGCTTTGTGTGATACTGCCGCACTTGATCGTCTACAATTAATGACATCAATGCTGGCAGGAATTTTGTTACAACTTGACTGTCCAGTTTCGGTTCCTTAAAATCCTGAGAGTCGATCATGATCCACGCACTCAGTCCTAGTGCCAGCATTCGCAGTAAAAGTATAAGAATTGTGTTATCGCGTGGCATTCCTTCGTTGCCCATGATAATTGTGAGAATTCGCATTACCGAGCTGGCCAAGAAATTAATTGCATACGGATCACACAGTGTCATTGATAGATCACCGAGCACCTGTTCTTGGCCACGTTTTATATTATCCAGGAAACCTTGTAGTTCGCGTGATCGTTTCGAGTCTACGTTCTTCTCACGAATGCAAGCGTCCAGACACCATGTGAATTTATGACACGGGTCCACTGAAATAATATCCTGTACCTCTAGATCATGCAATGCCATCAGAAGTTCAGCACGAAGTGTACAGTAATGCACGTTCCGTGTGCGCAGAAAGAGCGTGCGCAAAAACTGCAGAACCATGTCGTAAAGCTTAACACTCGTACCGATCATGTTGGCCAACTTCTGTACCACCTCACCTTGACGTCGGGTCTTCGGTGACGGAGCAAAGAACAGATTCGTGAGATTGGTGTGATCAAACAAGATGTGCTCCTTCTCTCGAATGTACTGTGACAGCAAAGGAGAAACCTCGTCGCCGAATAATGATTGATTGTCTCGCCAGATTTGACGTTTCACTTCGGTATCCGTGTCCGAGTAGAGTTCCCGATCACGCACCAGCACACGCAAATACTTGTCGTCCACAAGTGGTGTGTTCCGGAGAATCGACATGACCACAGGTCGCAATTGTTTGACGCGCACCACCGGAAAACTTTTGGACAGCAACTCTTTGAGTTTTTTGTCACGCTCACGTCCTTCTTTGGCGCCGACCTCATTTATCTTACTCACCAGCTTGTCGCGAAGCTCCTCAAGCACGGAAGTATGAAAGTCCAGACGGCGCACACCGTGCAGATCGAGCAGTGGCAGCATGGGCCGCAACGAAGGCAATAGAATGCCATTCTCTAGCTGCAAATAAATACAATCCGCAAAAACAGGTTTAGTTATGGGTTTAAGTAATTGTTTAATGTCAGATTTTACCTGAAACGTTTCGATGGCTTTCAGCGGATCCGTACATGATGTGAGTGCGTCTTGCAGAAATGCCTGCCCCGGTATATTGACTTCTTCGAGTCCGGTGCCCGGAAACTTTGGCGGAACGGACATTGTGAGATCTTAACAACACAAAAATTGTAGATTTTGATGCAAAATTGAAAGAGGTTCCGAAGTTTGTAGCGTTGTTTACATTTTTCGGTTTGACAGGAGAAAAATGCGCGAGGTACTCGCGTTGCGTATAGTTGCGTTGGCATTTGATTTTTACGTACGTCGGAGTATGCGTCGGTCGTGCAGATTACAAATATTTAATATTTTTATTTTTAGTATACGGCAACTCCAATAAGTTAAGTAATTTTAAGGTTATGAACAAATGTTGAAGTCAAGAAAATAAATTTAAATTTGACTAAAATATTTTTTTGCAGTTCTTATTTAACCAATCATCATAACATCTTAAAAATGGCACTCCCAATTAAGTTCTACTATGATCTCGTCTCGCAGCCGTCTCGAGCACTTTACATATTCTTAAAGAAAACTCAGATTCCATTTGCCGATCATCAGATTGCTTTGCGCAAAGGTGAATAAAGAAGAAATCTTTGTTTTTTTTATTTTTTTATTTTACTTATTTTAGGCGATCACCTTAATGATGAATTCAAGCAGAACGTTAATCGTTTCCAGAAGGTGCCAGCCATCGTTGACGGTACGTTCCAGTTATCGGAGAGCGTTGCTATTTTCCGATACCTTGCGACCAAGAACCGTGAGCTAGCCGAAAGCTGGTACCCACAAGATGATCTGCAACGACGTGCACGTATCGATGAGTACCTCGAGTGGCAGCACCTGAACACACGCATGACCTGCTCGTACTACTTCATACTGAAGTACCTAAAACCGCGTATGGCCGGCAAAAGTGCGGACGACGATGAAGTGGCCGCATCTTCACAGAAACAAATGGAGGAGACTTTGAATCTGATCGAATCACAGTGGCTAGATGCAAGCGGTGACTTTATCGGCGGCAAGACAATTTCAATTGCTGATCTACTGGCAGCCTGTGAACTGGAGCAGCCAAGTAATACTTTTTGTTGTTGTTTTTTATATTGTTTTCTAAAATGCTGTGTATTATGTAATAGGAATTGCCGGTTTTGAGCCTGGCACTGGACGCCCGAAATTGCAAAAATGGCTGAACGCCGTCAAAGAGGTAACGAATCCGTTTTACGATGAAGCTCACGAGTACGCCTACAAGTTGGGCAACGAGAACCCGGATCGGTCGGACAGTACCCACAAGTTGTTCAAGAGCACTGCTTCGTAAATAATTGCATTTATATTGTAATGTGTTTGTGTAGTGTAGATATTGTATAATATAATTATATATCGTTAATTTAACATAAAAAGGTTTATTGGAAAATTATTGTGAATTCAGTATGGTTAATTATAATCACCAGAAAAAAAACTTGGAGGTAAAAGACTTACCATTAGGAAGCATTGGTCCGGAAAAGGAATCAATTGACCGTTTTAAGCTCCTTCGTTAAAATAATGTCTTGAATAAACATTTTTTTCAAAATTTTATTTAAAGGTATACATAAGTGTGTTTTTACATTTTACAATCTGGAATTTTTCAACGCAATCGCAATTATAAATAGTGTAGTTTCTACACGTGCTGTGTTTATATGTGTGTTTTTCCATATACATTTATATAGAATAGCGAAGATTAAGCAGGACAATACATAGAATGTATATCTTCAATTGGCATATAACAAATTAAGATTTTATGATTATTGAACTAAAGCCTTCGGTTTTCCAGTTTTATAACCCGGATAAGAGTTTTGTACAAATTTCAAATATATGCGCACGCCTTCGTTTGATTTTCGAGAGAAATATTTATAATAAATGCATTGTGAGAAAAAGTAACATAACACAATATCTTATTTTATAACTAAGCACTAAATAAAGACAACGCAAGAATGTACATCAATTCTTGAAAAGAAAATGGTTATCAAATCGCGTGCACCACAGAAACAAGCACAGTGCAACTGCTGCTGGTAATAATTTGCTGATAGTTTGTGTGTTTGTGTATATAATGTGTTTTTAAAAATGAACTTAAAATATAATATAAATTTAAAAATATTATAAATCTATTGTATATAAATTTACAACAGTAGTTTCAGAAGAGTTTGTATACGTTACGTATAGTATAATAATAATGATTGTTTATTTTTGTATACTGTATGAATTTCATATAAAATCTTCAGTGGATTTAATATACAACACTGTAAAATTTGCGTGATAACAGTTTAACGCCCAGTTTTGGTCAATTATTTTCTCGTATGGATTGTGTGTACAAAAAATGATGTTTGTTTGTATGAGTATGAATGTTTTGCCGGATGTACTTCGATTTCGTATTTTACAGCAGTTGGCAGCAGTGAGATTTGGTTTTGGTAGGCTGTTGTACATCGGTTGAACGGTTCTTCTTGCGTGCTGAAATATCCCTGATGAGATCGTAGAAAATCTGAAGGCGTGTAAAAATGATTAGAGAGTAGCAACACAACAACATTGTAAGGTCTCATGCAAACGTTACAACTTTTACCATACAAGCAAAAAAATATTATTCATTGTGTGCAAATTGTGTTCAATCATCTATCACAAATCATTTTAAATATAGAATACAAATATAAATTGCAACAAAAAGCTCTAAGCACTACACAGAACAACAACAGAACTAAACTAAATGTAAAAAATGATCATAGAAACAAAAAACATGTTTAAATTCTAGAAAATTTGTTCGTATTTATTCTCCATTACAAATAAAGAATAAAAATGTATATATTATTAAAAATTATTATATAAATGTATGTAATTAAGTTGAGTGGGATGAGCGCACCTATCTACAGAATGGAGCACTTGAACCGCCTGCGCTTGCACTTGTCTTTCGCTCGGCCGTTCGTCGTCTTCTCGTCTTCGGTCTTCCTCGAACGTGTCTCCCGCATCAGATCAAAGAATACCTGCAAATGTTATGCCAGAGATATGGTAGTGGACTTTAGCGAGTGTTTATGTGTACGTGTTTGTGTGTGTGTGGTTTTAATGAAAAGCAACAACAAAACGGCAGTTAAGTGTGAGACATGGTGAGTCAGACATGAAAGCTGTAAAGCCAGACTCGCAAATAAAAAGAAAACAAAACAAATCAAAAAACCTAATGTTCTCAATGGCACATACCTTGTCGACGCACTCACGCGTCTTTGCAGACGTCTCAACGTACGGAACTCCCCATTGTTGAGCACGACTCTGGCACTCGGCCAACGGTACCTTGCGCTTGTCATTCAAATCACATTTGTTTCCAACCAACAAGAACGGTATGCTGTCGTCATTCTTTACGCGCAGAATCTGCTCTCTACAATATAAAACATATATATTTTAGAGTACAAACTTCAAATGAAAATAAAGGAGTTTTTACCTGAACTCTTGCGTCGCATGAAAGCTCTCGTCGTCTGTGATCGAGAATACGCACAGAAATCCCTCTCCGCTGCGAAAGTAGTTGTCGCGAATGGCCGCATAATCTTCCTGGCCAGCTGTGTCCAAAATATCGATTTGTACCTCTTCGCCGTCCAGCACAACCTATAACGAATATAACAATATAAAAAACGTTTAGATTTTATGTAGCCACAACACAAAACCAATAACGCGCAACGAAGAATGTTCTGCACACATCATCTGTTTAGACTCCGCGCATCAATGGCTTTGCAAGTGTTTCGTTTAATATTTTTTTATTATACGGCTAAAGCTAAGCTACATAGAGTTGTGTGCATGTATCTATGTTCTATGTTTGTGTATAGTTTAAATTTTTTTATTGAGAAAAGTTAATTACCGGCAAGCACGCAACGAGCCTATAATGTTTATGTGTTATACTATCTTTAACTGGTGATGCCGTGGTGTTGACCCAGTTTCAGTGTAAGTGAATTTGTGTGTGTGTGTGTTTGCACGTGAATTGTGTGCGCGCTTTTGCGTCGCTAGGGCATAGCACTTTGGGGAAACTGTTATCGCATGTCAACGTCGTCGATGCGATGTGCACAGTGCGTTAGTAGGGCAATAACGAGCAAATAGCACGCAAAGACATTTATTATTGACGGTAATTTATTATATTTATTTTAGTTTAGGTTTACTTGTAATTAGATCATTATTAGATGGATAGATGATTGAATGATGTTCTTATTTAGTAAATTCCCCTTTTAGAATGTAATAACTTTTTATCTGGGACATTTTTTAGATCGACTTTATTTTTGAGATATTTCAATGTATTCAATTAATTGGTTAATGATAACTGAAGTGACGAAGATGAATTGAGATTTAATCAGTAAGAATATGACAGTGACTCTAGTTATCCTCTAAAAAAATGTAACCCTTTATAATTTAATATAATAAGACACAATGGTTACAATCGCTCAGTTTGTATTAATTTGATCTTCATGATTTAGTTTTTACTTTGATGGATTGCGATTTTATCCAAAATGAAGATGTTTATCACTACGGTATTGAACCATCAGAGCTCTTGACCGTCCAAACTGGAGGAAAGAAGTTGTGGAAGTAGTGGTCATGACTTAGCTGGGTTGCAGTACCACGTGAAGAAGAAGATTGCCATTTACATCTATAATAATATGACTTTTTGTTGGCATAGATTTTTTTTAGAATTGATCTATTAAAATTATTAAAAGACGTTTTTCTCCAAACATTTTTTTTAAATCGTTATTTGTTTCAAATCATTTTTGACGTGAGAAAACTGAATTCAATATGCTTTCTAAACAGCAACAGCTGCGAAAACGTATTGAACGATTTTATCAGCAGAACGAAATGCAGAGGGAAAAAGTACACCTGTGACAACGTGTACAACGTGCATGCTCGTGCATCTGCACACAACTGCGTAGTGTGGCCGACAAAGGACCTTTTGATCAAGTCCATTATCTTCATGTAAAAAAATAAACTCAATAAGTATTAACCGAAACTATATTTTTGCTTGATTTTTTAAATTAGTCCAGAATTTTTGTTGAAACCCGTTATTCCAAAAAATCTAAAATATCTCTTTTTTCTCGCCTCTGTAGGTGTCTTTTATAGTACATACTATATGCGATTGCCCCTGAATGCTTATAACCAATTGTTATGCATTCGAAAACAGAGATTTGTGATCTTAAATTTTTATCAATATTTAGGTGGGATGGCATTTTTATATGGCGCAGTGTCACAATTTCAAGCGATACAATTTCTAAACCAAAATTTAGAAATACTTATGCGACAGAATTTCTGAAATAGAATCAACAATTAAGAAATTCAGGCGTGACATAACCCAGGCTTTATAACCGTTTGAAACAGACATACGACCAATGGGTTTTATATCCACTAAAAACCGATATGTAAGGCTCATTAGCTTTCAAGCACTTAAAGTTGTGTCCAATAACTTCCGTAGAAGTAATCTTCAGATTATTGAAGTAAGTCTAAGGTCGGTCCAATCGGAAAGGGGAGCTTTACTACCTATCAGCCAAATAATTTAAACTAACAGTGGGATCACTTAAAGAAAAAACTTTAAATATGGTTTGAAACAGTGATATCCTCAGATGTATTAGAAAAATAAACAAACAAAACATAACAGTGGAGATACCTAAATAAAAGAATTTATCAATTCAACGAGGTTTTCATCGATATCAACAGTTTTTTTCTGACGTGATCCCACTGTAAAATAGCTCCTATCGATTTTTTGTCTGAGCCATAACGTATAGGATGGCATAATTTAAATTTTTTATCACCCCCATAGAACTTTAATTAAAAATACAAGAAATGCAGTTTGTTAAGCTTGTTGCAAGCAACATGTGTTAAAATCTTCTAACTTTGTTGGCTTAGAATTGTATTAAAATGTTGTTTAATCCATTTAGCCATAAATGACAAATTTCAATTCTTTTTCTTTTATTCATTATGTGTCAGTGTCCAAAAGTCTCATTAAATGAGCAATTTTAAGTTTACATTAAATTACACAGGAGATGACCTGCTTTTACAAGCATTTAAAGTAACAAACTAAGGCCAAAGCCATCGACAAATTGGAAAAACTTTGGATTAAGTGTATGGACTGAAAAAATGTAAAAAAAAAAATTTGTTAAAAGTCAGAGACTTATTGAACGATCATTTTACTCGTATATTGATTGTGTTGATAAATATACGCTAAAACATGATTACATTATTCAATATTATTAATTATTGTGGATTCGGAAAATAACAGGTAAAAAAATATATATATATTACCAGTGCATTTGCAGTTGATAACAAAACAAACGTGTTTAAAAAAATATCAACACATTCAAAATGATGAGAATATCCATTTTTATACATCGCATTTTATCCTACTCAAGAGATAAGTTAAAAGTATTGCGTAACAACGACAGTTAACGTTCACGCATACAATTACACAATAATTGAATCCAAAAAAAATCTGTGAACTTCGCAAACAATTCAAACATTTCACAAACAAAAACAAGCGTCCAAGGCTTTTCTAATAAGCTTCTGCTTGCAAATGATTCCCGCGTTTCGTGACAATTGAATGACGTCTGTGTTCATGTGTGTGTGCGAGAGTGAATGTATGTGATATGTTGTTTTGTATGCAAAGTGCCACATGAACAATAACATTAAATGTCTCTCCTGTTATCGAGTTTGTGTGGCTACGTTGCACACACACAATGCAAAAATACCTAGATTATGATGTAAGACAAATTTGATTGCAAGAGTGAGTCATACGGGCAATTTACGGAAAATCATATTGCACATCTACAAAATGCATGCGTGGGTGAGTTCAGTATAGATCACCACAAATATCATGAACTTGAACCTTAATATACATATATACATATATGTATATGTATAGGAAGCGCAAAACCGGTTGGTGGCACGCGCCGGAATGACATAATCATGACGTTACCTTTTTCCTGTAGCTGTCCGCTTTGGTCGGCTCGTAGTCCTCAACGAATTCGTCGTACATGAATTGCAGTGTGAGCGCCGACTTGCCAACGCCTCCGCTTCCCACCATGATCACTTTGTGGAGTGCCGGCCCAACGGCTGGCTTCTTGGACATTATGTGTGTGTGTGTATAACGGTCTCTCCCAAGCAAACGATCGCAACTATAAAAATAACAAAACATATGAATATTGCATTTTATAAGAATTTGTGTATATTTTTAAATAAATGTTGTTTCATTTTCAATATTTGGGAGATAGCAAGAGAAATCGGTTTGGAGTGTGAGCTTATTTCTGTGTGGGCGATCGCGTGACATAATCGATTTTACACATTTCTGCGATGTGCAAAGAATAGGTTAGGCACTAGAAAATAGCGCAAGAGTTAAGATTAAGACAGACAAAAAGGGATTGGTGTTGGTGCGTGCTTGTTTCATTTTTAAAGAGCACTTCGGGGCTTGCGTATTTTACGAGTAAATAATCTTGATAATAAGCAATGATTTTATGTTGACGTTATAGTGACTCATTCGTTTGTGACAAAACGTTCCATAAATAATGTATAAGTACTATTTTTAATCTATATAATAGCAGCTTAGTCAACATTTGTTAGGAAAGGTATTATTATCGTCATATATTATAGATTAGACTGTTGTACAAATAGATAAAGACGAAACATTGATTGACAGTGTAATTGCTTAGACAAATAATTTAACTGCAATCGCATTTTTAATATGATAATGATTATAATTCATTTATCAAACAAGCAAGATACACAATTTTTAATTTACCATTTTAAAAAAAAACTATGTCCCGTACAAACGAGTCTATATTCCCATATTGAGCTGGATCAGATCGTGGAAGTTGTCGATAAATATATTGACAATCATTCCAGGTTAAGTTAATAGAAACATTTAAAAAAGTACTAAATATTTCCTAATGAAAATTTAAAAGGCATAAAATAAATCGTTCTCCAAAAAAATGTGCTTAACTATAAAATAACAGTGCTCTCCGATAAAAAACATGCTCCGAAAAATGACAACGCTTGCGTGCCATCGCTTTTTTTTTGATTGCACACATAATAGGTGCCCATATTTATATAATTTTTGCACATTTTTGATTCTTTAGGTGAACAAACAAAATATATTTTTTGGTGGTGGATTTTCAATTTCTTCAATACTGAATTTAAGGGGCTAGTCTAGTTTATCACTTTCAAAATATCTTTTTTGCCTAATTGGATAGTATACTATTTGGAGAACAAGTTCCCAAAGTTCTATAATCTTATCATAAATATTTTTGAAATGGGAGAGGATTTAGTCGGAGCTGACCCTCGGCGCGGCTGTGAAAAGGTAACTTTTTGGTACCTGCGCTATGGTATAAATTAAATGTTTAAAAAGACGAGCAAACTTTAAAGATCATTTTAAATTCACAAATGATTGGTAGATTTTTACGACTACTAATAATATTTTAAATATTTTGTATATTTCGTAATTTAAATGTATTCCTAAGAATAGCGAAAACATTTTCTATATTTTCAATATTCTCAAATATATTAATAGTATTTTTGATATTTGCAAATAATAATATAAAATTTTTAATTGATTGTAATTATATCATCAATATTTTAAATATAATGAGTAATGTTTCATATTCTTGGTATTTGTATAATATTGTATTTTTTATGTGTTGTTTTATTTTCTTGTATTTATTATACGTATTTCTTAATACATATTTTGAGTATTCGCAAATACTAAATAAAAGTGAAATTCAATTTAATCAAGAAAAATATGAATATTCGAGAATCGATACCAACTTCAAAGAATGAATAAATCTAAATCAATGTTATACATAATTTTTATATTTATATTTATTTAAAAATAACAAATACACTAATTTAGAAAAAAAACTAAATTATAAAATTCTGAAGTTATTCCATAAAAAATGATGCTGTAGCCGGTATTTGCTATATTTTTTAAAATTAATGATTTATCTGATATTCGCGATATTATATAATATTAATAATATTCGCGAATATATACTTTAAATTACTGTA
>JAAAKO020022356.1:0-14803 GCA_010015015.2 Bolitophila cinerea | reverse complement strand
AAACGTCATTCCATTACAAACCATCATTCCGAAAACAACACAAAACCTAACTTTTTTATACATATAAACATTACGAGCAATAAATGTATTCCGATTTTTGAAAATTCCGTGTATTACAAAACAAAATAAAGTAACGGCAAAAATCTATTAATAATAACATCTTTGGAAGCAATTAATTTAGTTTAACCTTTTCTGTCAGACCATTCGAGTCTTTTTACCGGTCGTATTATCGATAAAATGTTTGCTACATTTAAACTAAAACCAGTATTTTTTAAATATTTATATAGAGTATTTTTAAAATAAGAAAAAAAAACACAGATTTTTTCCTGTTTTGCGTCCTAGAACAGACAACATACTTCTTTATGTTGGCTTTCCATTTTATTCTTTTTTTATTTCACATTTCTTTGTTTCCAGTTTTGTTTATTTATAAACATGTTTTTTCCATCTTGTTAAATAATATATGTTTATCGACTGGGCTGTGAAAGTTAAAACATTGATTTGTCAATTATACGCGATACGGGTAACAATACCCAATAAGAGGTTGAAACTTTTTGAACCGTTCATCCAGTCCTATCGGGATGACAGAAGCGGCCTAGATCTCAAATATCTTAAGTTTGCGGCCATTGGATTATTAGGCGGTTTTTTAGCGGAGAAATGTAGCTGAGCCACTCCGGGCTATCAGAGAAATTGGTTCGGTTGTTGTGTCGTCTTTTGCCAGAACGTCAGCATAGTCGTTGTCGGGTAACGGGTATACGCCGAGTTCATTTAGACATCGGTAAAGCGACACGCTTACGTTTGCTTTTATTGCGATGTTCTGTAACACTTGTATTGCTAACATCCTGTCCGACGCTATCATAAAATTGCACGGGGACTAGGTGTGACTGTGAATATACCTTATGGCCAGTAATATCGTGGTAGTTTCGGGAGCGAAAACAAAAGTAGTCGACAAGTGATCCCATTTGAGAAAGAATATCAATTTGAACGTTGTAGTATGCTACAGATATGTCCAAGAATACATTCAAACTAAAGGGTGTTTTATTTGACGTGTGGTTTTCAATGTGATACTATTTTTTCGAAGATGGTCTTTTTGACAGTTTTCACTTGATTTATGCTCAGTTTGGTTTGCCATTTCATAATGAATAGACTTACTCCTGAACAATGTTTGCAAATCTAGCAAATTTATTACCAATTTATTAGCAAACATGGATCGGTTTTGCACCACGTTTTATCCATTCTCAGATACGCCATACAGTGCGCATCGAAGACACTATTGCTGCTGTTAAATGGGTACGTTAATAACCAAAAATGTCCCACTTGGAGCGATTATAGTCCACAAGCCATCCTCAAACATCCTCAAAAAGTCACTGTTTGATGTGCTCTATTGGCAAAGGGAATCATTGGTCCATATTTCTTCAATAATTAAGCCGGCCATAATATTACAGTCAATGGGGAACGCTATAGAGCCATGATAAATGACTTTTTCGTGCCTGAATTGGAGGATATTGATGTGGACAACCTTTGGTTCTAACAAGACGGCGCTAAATAACATACAGCCACGAAACAATCAATTTATTGAAGGAAACTTTTGGTGAACGCATTATCTCGCGTCGTGGACCTGTGGCGTGGCCTCCAAGATCGTGCGATTTAACACCGCTGGACTATTTTTTGTGGGGTTTTGTGAAGTTGCTTGTCTACGCAGATAAGCCCGCGAGACGATTTACACCTTGAAAGAGAATATTCGGTGCGTTATTGCTGACATACGGACCCAATTGCTGCAAAAAGTGGTCGAAAATTGGGCATCTCGACTGGAATTTATTCGAGACAGCCAAAATATTTTTTTATTTTTTAGCCTAGAGATTTGAAAAGGTAACATTCCGCTAGAATGTTGTCTCATTCGCCCACAAAACACCCTCATTCGCCCAAAATAAATATAAAGTCTCCAAAATTAACTAAAACTGATCACAATCAAATGCACAATGCACCAGGGAATCATATCTAAACTACGTTCAAGCGCAAGCCCAATTTAAGCTTCATGTAAAGAAGAAGCAAAAACAATTAGTTGGAAAAAATTCTGTTCAATTATCAATAGATCAAAATCAACAAACTTCCCAAAGCGTATCTCAAAATTGGTTTTCAGACTTCTGCGCAAAATTGTCACCACAAACTGCTCCCAACAAACCAATCGAACCATTTTGATGATATTTTCCAGTTACTCTGTAATGTCTTCAAGTTAGAAGAACTCGAAATGGCACTTTATTCGTGCAAGAACACGGTGTGGTGAATTGATCTCAAGAGATTTAATCTCACAGCGATTGTGCATTATCGCCACCGTTTATTTTTTTTTGTTTCTTAAAAATTATACCTAACGTCAGGAAATGGAGACTTATTCTCACGAAAAATACTGAGAATAATGCACACACAAAGACTTTATTTCAAGAGACTTAACGTCACTAAAAATCAATCATGACAATAAGTCACAGTCAGCTTGTGGCATACTCTCGCGACTTTTAGTGGCGTTAGGTCTCTTGAGAATAAGTCACAGCCCCATTATCGTCAGGATTTTTTTTGTAAAGAGGAAGGTGTTTAAAATAAAAATATGTTTGTGTTTCATTAAAAATAAAAAAAAGCGCGTGGTAGCTCGCCTTGAGAATTTTCTTTATGAAGAAATAAATTGCTTATTTTTTACTTGTTTTTTAAAAGTATTATGTTAAAATAAAAAAAAACAGTAAAATATTAGCAAAATGGCGACTTCGTATCGACCCATTTGTCTCTTGTCTTGCATGCGCAAGTCTATGGAGAATATGCTTCATATCCGATTGGATTACTAAGCGAAACGGCATAACAAGCAAACACCTACCCAATATGGATTTCGCAAGGGATACGGGACACAAAACTGTACCACTATCGGACCCCAAACTTATCGATTCCATTTGCGATACAATTATGAAATGATGGACAATACCACCAGAGAAATCAGGCATGGATACTGCGACATATATAGATAACATAGTCCGAGAGGTACAGATATTACAATATGATACGTCATTGCATCAGACAGCTTATCTGCGGTGAGCGCTTTGGAAATCCCAATAATAACCACTAACGATACCTTTTTACGCCTAGCACCGATAAATATGTATTTCTTAAAAGAAATTCTTCTTTTTCAATAGCCACCGGTTAGCCGCCATCGTATCGAAACAAATCGACAAAAAAGATCGGCTTTATCCGGTTAGCCGCCGGCTAATTTAGGAGTCTAGCTGCGAGTGTGTATATTTATCCGTTCCGAATTTCTTGTACGTTAGGAATTTTCGATGCCAAACATATTTCATAGGGCAAAAAGAGATTTGCTTATCTTGTGCAAGTACAGAGCACAAGCGATTACTTTATCCTCAACGAACACAGCGATACATTAACACCCATAACATCGAGTTATTGAGCAAAATTGCTACTGGAGTTCAATCCGTATACAAGTAAAATATAATAGCACCTGCATAACGATGGAGGATGTATCTTTTATCCTCCAATGTTTCATTTCTACTGCTACTACTGGCAGCATATGCGGGTGTAGCTGTAGATGATTCTATTAGTCATTAGCCGGATTTTAAGGGGTTTCGAAAAGGACTCTATTAATTTGATTAAATCCGAAACTGGTGAAAGCGATACGGATCTGACAGATGGAACCAACACTTTTATCAAATCAAAAAATGGAAAAAAAATGAAAAACTCCTCGGAAAGAGACACCGGTGCCAATGCTGTCCCGGTTTAAAGATTCCATAAACAAAATATTTCATAAAATGTCTCAAGAGTAAAAACCCAAAACTTCCATCATCCTATTGACAGTATTGCCAGATCTTTAGACGACCAATCTGCATTTGGTCTATAGCAACCGATTATCGAATAGGAGATAAATATAAGACTCCGACGATAAGATAAGATTACAAGGAATTAAAAAAATACTATATGAAGCTGCAATTTTCCAAGATGAACCTTCAAATGAGGTGACAAAGTTAATAAATTCTACAAGTATCTACCAAAACATCTTGAGCAAGTCTATAAAAGCGCCTCTAATCGAAGATGCCCAATTACAACTGGATCTCAAAAAAAAGAACTGCCTATGCGATACATGTACCAAATACGTGGAAGTGGACAAACTCACTTTTATTAAGAAAGTTAGGGGTGTCACCTCCAATTTCAACACCGACAGACATAATGCATTTATGCGTCACAAGGGACAATGTAAAGTGGTACAACGCGATTATGTGGTTTATAGGAGTTGAACCTAAAAAGAGGATCAGGTCCCGAAAAATGGGTCTTGATTTGGATACGAAGAACGGGTCTGCCAAAACTGGCCTCCCAGACCTAAAAAAACAATAAATTTTGGAGAAGAACGCCCTTGAGGAAAGAGTTTAAAAATCATCTCTTTTAAACTATTTTTGGGGGCGAGTGTGTTTAAGGAGGTAAATTTTAAAAGATTGTTTTTGGATAAATCCTTAACCCTTTTAAGTTTCTACTACTCAGTTAGGAAAACCATCATTTGGAGCCAATCTCATTTTTAATATTTTGTAAAACATAATTAAAAGACAACAGTTCCAATGAAAGAACAGGTCTAGATGGTTAATTCATCTGACCGTGATTGGACTTCCAGATGAAATTGTGATACCGGAGAGGACCCAGATGGGTTTTTATGCCAAACATAGAGAATAGACCAAAAAATACACTTATGGGACGATGGCCCATTTTTCTCAACTATTTTTGGTGAATTATGATTCTCCAACTTGCTAGATAATGGCAGTAATAACCAGAACCAGCCAAATCACACACATCTATATTTAGGTTTAATAAGACTCCAGATATAAAAACTGGTGAATTTGAGAAATCTGGACTGATGAAAGAGGTATTACTTATTTTGCTTAATAATTTGGAACGGTAATGTCAAAATGATTTGAAAGTTCCCAAATGTAAAACAGTAATGTCAACCATCAACCGAAAGTTCCTCGGATTAACTAGGGCAGTATTACAAGAAGTCTGATTGCTAAAAAAATAGGCCACATTGCTGAAACACATTTTAGGGTAAAAAGGAAAGTTTATATAAAAAATGGAAAAATATTTCGGCTATGCGTTTAAAAGCGTGTCGAAATAATGTAAATTGAGAAAAAACGGAGGTAAAAAAATATACATATCCAAAAAAAAAGTTTTAGCCAAACATAAATTGTTATCTAAATAACAATAACAAGTTGTCTTATCATATTTCTTCATAAAACATAGTATTATTTATATCTTCAAAAGAAATGGAGATTGTCAACAATAAATTAAGTGATAACACCACAAAAAAAACACCATCTTTTGAGATGAAAGAAACATGTTGTCACCAAATTGAGGTACTGTTTGTTTAAGTGCGTTAGTGACGATCTAATTAATACAAGTTCATGATTCTTTATTTCCGCACGTTACAATTAGGAAAGAAGCCTATTTAAATTAGGTCTAAATGATAGAACAACCATATTAAGTTGACTAATTCTGAGTGATTATTAACGATTAAAATTATAGAGAAGATTGAAGGTTGGAGATAGTTGGCGGATGTAATATGGCCAAAAAAAGGTATATATGTATATATATTTCCCGCTTCGTACTTATCCGGCAGCTTTGTGGTACTCTTCGTCAGCATTGCACCCAGCTCGTCGTTTTCATCGCCTCCATTATCTGTGGCCACTGTGGGACCATTGCTATCCTCACGCATCTTGATGGACAGGTTTTACTTTTGTCCACTTTTTTATTGTAAACTATATTTATCACTATTTTTCAATTAAACTAAACTGCTATTTATTTTAAACAGTGATATCTATCACTTCTTGACACCGCAAGGTTTTTTTGCTCCAATAACATACGTCAAACCAATAACCACTATCAGACAATATACACTAAGAAGACACAATAGAAACTAGTGACCATCGACAACATGTTCGGAAGTGTACTGTCCTGATTTGCAGAAAAGCAATGCTCAAAACTCATCGCGAAAACAAACAAAATCTAGATAGTCACCATCAAGTGTATAAGAACTCAGGAGTTTTCAAGAAGATAAGTTTTCTTAGTGCTCTCTTATAAATTATATGTATTTACTTTTACTTGTTTAGTAAATATAAATAATATATATATATGTACTTGTATAGTATTGAATTGAAGACGTGTGGGTGATAAGAAACGTCTTGTCTATTTATATATAATTTAATTATATATATATATATTTAGATGCAAGATTACACGAAATCAAAAAACATTATCATATGCTACTTATTTAGAGTGGCGACAATATTTAAACAATATTTCGAAACCAGATATGACGTTTAATTAACAATAATAGGAGAGTCGCATATTGCTATCGCGACTTAGCATATATATAAAGCTCTATCAGGATAAAGGATCCGAAACGCATAGATTTTAAACTTTTAACATCAGCTTCGGGCTGAATAATTCTCATCTTTAACCCTAGAACCAAGTTTGGAGCAATAACGCGACCCAAAAGTATTTTTCGGTGGCTTTCCAATAATTTTTCAACAGATGAATACAGCAGCCGCCTTAAAAAGTGTTTGAGCTTCGGTAGTACCAACGAGATATGTGTAGTGCATGCCAACGACGGGCAATCGGGCAACCCTTATCAAGCGTCTTTGCGATGTCATCCACGCACAAGAGGAACCATTAGCACTGATACAGTGCACATTACGTGCAGAAATGCGTGCAAACTGACGATAACGCCCATGCACAAACTGCACTCAGTTAAGTTGGCGTGCAGACCTTGCACGAGAACTGCACAGTGTTTGCGTGAAGAGTATTCAAACCTCATTCTTACGAGCAAATTACGTACAAATTCTGCACGTTATCTGCACATGGTTCTTGTTGAAAATATAAACGAACGCACCCTCAGTGAGGATGAGTATGAGAACTCAACAACTGTCACTTTGACTATTGAGTGCACGAGGCGACAAGCTTTGCACACTTCACTTCCCTATTGACTCTCGTGAAATAAACATCTTGTATATTGAACTAATTGTGTGGCTGCGGTCATAGTGAAAAATCTAAATTCGTAAGCCGTTCAAGAACGTAGGAGTAAGAAAAAATATTGTTCTCGAGTTGGTGCACAGTGATGTGTGCGGAACAATGGAAAGTGTGTCAATTGGTGGAGCAAGATATCAGATATCTTCTCACGTTTATTGATGATTGCTCAAGGAAGGCCTTTGTGTATTTTTTGAAAACTAAGGATGAGGTCTTGAGGACCTTCAAATCATACAAGCAAATGGTTGAGACCCAAACGGAGCGTCGGCTGAAGGATATTCGCACAGAAATTGGTGGCGAATATTGCAGCAAGGATTTCCAGAAGTTTTGTGAGAAATCCGGTGTGATACATCAACTCACAAATCCATACACTCCGCAACAAAATGGAGTTGCTGAACGGTACAACCGTACTGCGATCGAAAGAGCAAAGTGTATGATGTTCGACGCTGGTGTTGTTTTGGGCTCTTTCACTTCGAATTTTTGGATTGCGAGTAATGGTACATGTGCCGAAGGAGCGACGCAGGAAGTAAAATCCATAAACACCACATCGATGAGGTTACAGCATTTCTCCAGGGTGATATCGATGAGGAGATTTCTATCGATCAGCCAGTTGGTGTGGATGATGGAAGTGGTCAAGTCTGCAAGCTCAACCAATGTTCGGTTTAAAGCAGGCTGGACGACAATGGAACCAAAAATTAGAGGCGATGTTGCAGGCGTTACAGAAATCAAAAATGAATCCGTGTGTGTACTTTACTGCTGATTCTGAGTTGATAATCGCTATTTATGTTGACGACTTGTTAATTTTTGGAGAGACGAAGAAACCCGCGATCGACTGAAGAGCGCTCTTAGTAATGCATTCGAGATGCGCGATAGCAGAGTCAATCAAAATCAGTCGCCCAATATATCGGAGAGCGATGCCAAAATGGGGCCTGGTTAGGTCCCATATCAAGAGGTCATGGGCAGTTTGCTCTACTTTGTGCAGGGTACCAGACCGGACACATCGCGTTTGCTGTGAACGATGTCACAGGGGCCGCCGTCAAACGGATAATGAGGTACTTGAAAGGGACATTTTATATGATAAGCTTTGTTATTCAGGTACAGACTCGTTACATGGCTATTCGGATTCCGACTGGGCATACGATTTGGATAAGCGCCGCTGTAACATGGGCCAGTAAGATACAACCGACGGTGGTACTTTCCAGCACAGAGGCCGAATACATGGCGTTGAGAATATGGTATCGGACAGTCTGACCAGGGCAGTGACATCCGTCAAGGTCCAACGCACCCTCAGTGAGTATGAGTATGAGAACTCAACAACAGTCTCTTTGACTTTTGTGTACACGAGGCTACAAAGCTTTGCACTCTTCACTTCCTCTCGTGAAATAAACGTCTTTTATATTGAACTAATTCTGTGTGTTCTTCTTTGTGTTAAAACCTAATCTTAATTCATCCGCCTTAACTTCAACAGTTCTTGCGTTTGCACGTAAACTGCATGTAAGCTGCACGCATGCAGCATCCGAAACTGAGATTTCCAGTTTTATTATCAGGATAATTCTCCAGAAATGAACCATTTTAGATCTCGACTGCAATGGATCCTTACAACAAAAAAATTAGGATGCAAAGAGTATCTTCTTGATAAAATAAAAAAAGACCCAAGAACGTCGCTGCCTAATGGTCGGTTGGAGTTTTAGACCACTTTGATATAAAATTTGTAAGTGAGTTCTATTTCAGCTATTTAACTTCATTTTTCTTCTTTATGTGCCAGTACAACTCATTTGGGTCAAGGCCGTTTCAACAACTTATCTCCTCCAGTGTGGACGGACCATCAGATTGTCCAATCACGAACCCCCTGACAACAGACGTTATATTATCCATCCATCTGCACACTGGTCTTCTTTTAGTTTTGATATTCTCATTTTGGACTAAAACACCCTCTTAGAGATTCATTCTATCCTAAACAAGAACTTCTATTGTATCATTGCTTAGTGTGCGCTATAATGCAGTAGAGATCTCTTCGTGGGTTCTACGAAATTTTGTTTTCATTGTAAGGCTTTTGCAGAATTATAATATTAATTCATTTTTATGATTTTAAAATAAGTTATTTATAAAAGGACCTTTTTTGTCAATTTATCGCTAGAAACAATATCGATGGGATCGAATTATAATATGTGTTTAAAAAAGCATCATTACATCATTGACCCCTACTCTCTAAAATGGGTCCTCGAAGGTCAATTTTTAAGGGTCCAATTCGTTTTATTGCATTGTTAGAATTTATCCCTTCTCTCTAATATGTGTTTTCGAAGATCGTTTTTTAAGGGTGCATTTCGGTTTATTGAGCAAAAGAGGGAACTTTAAAAATGGAGAAATTGATAGTCCAAGTTTGTAAAAAAGTAAGTGAAGCTTTTTACTAAATTCACTTTAAGCAAATAAATACAAACCAATTCCTAAACCTTTCGGCCTGGGAGGCTATAAAATTTAATCCAATATTATTTTTAAAAAAGAAGAATCAAAACATGGATGTTAATGATTGACCAGTATAACCAGACCGTCGTGCTAAACTGTGCGTTTGTTTGTGGTTTTTTTGAACCTATTTTTTCTGGTAGGTATTTCCAATTATTCTGCATAAAATTGATATGCCACAAAAACTGAGGTTGAACTCGAGACCTCGATAGTAGCGCCATTATAATAATAACATAAACAACACTCCAAAGAAATACCCGCAATCAAATTTACACCATTTTATTACAGCAGGCTGAATTTATGGTTTATGTAACTAGTAAGTGCACCTATTAAAATTTGTGCAACATTTCTGCAAGTCATGGTAACACTTTCATTGATCAATCATGAGTGAAACCGATGCAATTTTTATTGCAATGCAATTTTTGTTGGTAAACAAATTTAACGGTGCCTTATGGCGCCAGAGCACGCAGTTTTCGCAAGGTGTAGAGGTTTTTTGCCTGTTTTTTTTCGTTTGCCATTTTGCGATATCTCGATGTCGGTCAATACAAGCGATCAATGAACGGCTGGGTCCGCGTAATCGCACCATCTATTATTTTTTTCTTCTTGTATTTATCTTATAGGTATTAAAGCATATCGAATGGCCTTGAATTGACTTTATGCTTACATTTAATACCAGTTTATATGTATATTGTATTATATACAAATCGATTTAACTTGGATGAAGTGTTTGTTTGATGTATTGTTTAAAAAACGTAAATAACCGTTTCTTTTTGTAAACAAAATCGCTGATGATCAATATTCTTGTTATTTTAATTCAATTTTGAAAACAAAACCAAAAAACTATTGCCAATCAAAACAAAATCTGGCCTCATCTAAAATAAAACTATTTTTTATATTTAGAATTGACGATTAGAATAATAATCTACCAAAAGGCATTATAAAATTCATACATAGCAATTTTAGTTTTAGTTATATGGACCAATATTTAAATTATTTTTAAAATAAAATTATTTTGTTATCTTGTATTTTTAATTTTTTATAGTTATTTTAACAAACTTTATTTTTCTTTGGCCATTTTTACGGAATGAACTACGATTCGCCGAATTTCGATTGGCTGAATCACGATTGGCCGAAACACTATTGGCCGAATGATATGATTTACCGAATTATACTATTGGCCGAATGATATGATTGGCCGAATCACGATTGGCCGAATGATACGATTGGCCGAATTTGTAACTGCATTATGGGCTAGTGGAAGATATGTATTCGATTAACCATGTGTTTGCCCATCGTGTTTCGGCCAATCGTGATTCAGCCAATCCTGTGTCTGCTAATCGTTATTTGGCCAATCGTATCATTCCGTAAATCGTATTATTCGTCCAATCGTGTTTCGGCCAATCGAGAGACACACATTTTTAGGAATACCTAAAAAATCTATTTCGAGAATCGAAAATCAATTATTTTGGGTCGATCCGCTTTTTACATATCTTAGGCTTCTGAAGTGAAAGCTTGAAATGAGGCATTATGAAATAATCGACCCGGGTTATGAGCTTTTAAACACTCGAAGGCTCCAAAAAAAAACAAACAAAAATGAAATCAAAAAAAGTTTCTTCCGTTTTATCGCTGTACTAGCCATTTTTGTCGAGTAAAAATAAAAGGTTTAGACAATCAATGGTGCACAATCACAATCATTAAAATTATTTAGATAATTTTGTACTAAAATCACTGATTTTTTGTAATTAGAACATCAAAACGAATTCTGTACTACAAACATCATACAATTTTTCACTGTTTTTTAATATTTTTATGAGCAGGTAGAGTGGCTTAAGGTACCCTTGGATCCGACACTGGATATGGCCCATAAGCTGCTAAAACAAAGGCAAAACCTACTTAGAGCATAACATTTCAAGTGAATAACTTCTTTGGTATCCAAACCAATTTATTAGGCTCGCAATTGAGCATGCACATTTTTTTCCCCTATTTTTATCCGGCTAACGAGGTTTTTTTAATTGTAATATTTATTAGAAACGATTTTTTCTTTTAAGTACAAATTCCACAACATTAAACAAAACTCGCTTAAAGGTTAAATCCTTTGACCATGAATAATGATAAAGCAATATTTATAAAAAGATTGGTTGTTCGAATCAAAAATTACTAAATTTGTCAATAGAATTCTATCAATCTGTCTATCATCATTATTCCGAAGTCCTTTTTATTCGGATAATTAATCATGGGTTTATTGGTGCGTTGACATAATACCCACGGACATAAGACCAATGAAACTTATGTTTGTTTCAAACGAAATAAAACCCATGGCCATTATGACATAAACCCATGGGCATTATGTCCGTTGCCTTATGTCATCTAACTTATTAATCATACGATATATAAATTATAATCGCTAACATGCGTTTTTTTAAATCCTAAATTGGACTTTCTGTATTTTTGATAGTTTATCTCCAAACGAACTTAACCCTCGAATGAGCTGCTCGACAGGCCCGCAATTTATAGGGATATTTTATGGCAGGTGTTTCAGTTAGTAGTCTATGTGAATGTTTGTTCTTTTGGTATATGGTTGAAAAATAAGTATATATATACATACCAGAATCTATTTTTTCGTAACCTTTTATCTGGCGTGTAGATGGAAAATACCAAACTCTAAATTACCTTGTATTTCGTCTGGACTACCGTCAAAATCGTTCAATTGCGATTGTTTGCGTTGCGTACCGGACAAGACGAAGATTAGACATTATTTGGTTAGTCTGTACTACTTTTCCATCTACTATGTTTATGATAAGTATTATCTCACTTCAATTGTACTAGATATTATTTGCACCAAACCAAGAAAATCCTATTTTACACTATTTACATGTAAAACAGTTACTTCTTCTGCATCTTTTACCTAGTTTAACTTGAATGGTCTGCAAAATAATTTGGAGCTTCCCAGATCATCTGAAACATCTGTTATTTCTAAATAATCCGGCTTGCTGATTGATGTTGTGTCTTATTTAATTGAATAGAGGATAGAAGTCGTTTCCGAAGTGGACCATATTTATGTATCGTTATACCTTTAGCCTAGGAACAAAGCTAAAGCTTCATCACTTGAAAAAAAATACATTTGAATACTGTTTACTATTTTATCGGTTCTATCTGGACTGGAATTGTTTGATTTGTATTTAAGAATATGAAGTCTCGATACTTCATGCATTTCCATATATGTACTCAAATCCCAAGCTCTTCTTCGTTTAAGTACGTTCGGGTAATTCCAAAAATGTTTTTCAAGGTACCACTTGAGGTAGAAGTTTCCGGTGTATTTAAATTTAAATCCCATTAACTCAAGATACTCTGAAGGGTTGAAATTGCCTGAAGTTTTTTGGAAATGCAGCCCTTAAACATAATTTTTTTGGACAATACAATAACTGTCAAATGGCCAACCCGCAAATAAATTGCCCACTTGTTGGTTCTTTATTTGCAAATCACCTCCTAAACATTTGTATTCAAATGGCCAAATAAATGGCCACTGTTTCCACTTAAATGGCCATCAAAGATCAAATGGCCACAAAATGTCCACTTGGCCACAAGATGAAAATCCGGCATAAGAATTCATCTTTTATTTGAAGATATACCGTAACCTTTTAGATGTTTTTAGTTGGTATACATGGGTTGATATAATTTTGTTAACTGTTGGTTATTGTTGGGTAGCTATTTTTTGCATTTAAGGCCTTCTTAGCAAACTCGCTGACATTATCAAGTGTTTTTAGTCTATGTACCACCTGCGTTCTATGACTTAAATATGTTTTTATTAATTCGTTTGCTTTATATGCTGAGGCGTTTAAACTTGGAATATTTTTTGGACCAGTTTTTCTATGTACGTCAACAGATCGCTAATTTACGCGCACATTTTAAAAATTCAAATATTATTTAATTATTTTACCAAAAAAAACTAAAATAGTGTCTACCTAATACATTTTAACAAATATCTGCGATTTTATTGTCTTCAAACTATTAAAATACGTGTTATTACAATATCTCAAAACTGGTCTAAAAACTCGACACGTCAAAGTCGACTCCCTATTTTTTATAAAGATGTTCATTACAAAAACATAACCTAACTTCTTCTCTATAGAGTATTATTGCTCTTAGGTTATTCCTTTTAATTCGACCAATTGCATCATTCGGCCAATCGTGATTTGGCCAATCATATCAATCGGCCAATCGTATCATTTGGCTAATCGAAATTTGGCCAATCGTGATTCGGCCAATCGTTATTCGACCAATCGGTCAATCGTAGTACATTCATCACAAAATCTGTCTTCATTGAGGTTTGCAGAACCAGAAATCGTCCTGAATGGTATGGTATAGTATGTATTCTAGCTAAGCAGATGAGAGGCCTCAGTAGGCCTAAGTTTAAAAAGGTAAAAACTTATAATTATTGGAAGGAAAATTTAGAGTGTTGATAAATCAAACAATTAACCGATAAAATATGGACTTTGTAAAGTGCGCAGATTCAACCACCTCGACCAGCTATCTCCGTGAACATGCCCCCCCCCCCTTCCCTCTGCCTGAAACTAATCAGTGTTTTTTTACGGCATTCGATTGACCAGTTTTTTTTTACGACAAATGACCACCAAAAACATTGATTTACCACCCTCGGTCCAAAAGTTACGCCAAAATAAAATTTGGAGGAAAACTTCACGTTTTCACCCTACAGATCGGAAAATCTGATTTTTTTTGGGCATTCGATTGACATTTTTTGACCTCATTTGCATCTCCCAAATTACAAAAAAAATACGGCATTCGATCGACCATTTTTTGACTACAAATGACCATTACCAACTTAGATTGATTGATTGGTAATAGCGTTAATTTCACGTTTCCAGCCCCAAAATTAAAAAAAAACATTTAAAAAAATTACGGCATTTGATTGACTATTTTTTGACCTGAAATGACCAGCAACAACTTTAATTGACCACCAGTTTAAAAGATATTCAAAAAAAAGTTTAAAGGGTTAATTTGACGTTTTCACCTCCAAAATTGAAAAATACATTGAAAAAATAACGGCATTCGATTGACTATTTTTTGACCTCAAATGGTCATCAAAATCTTTGATTGACCACCCTTGATTGGCCAAATGATACGATTGGCTGAATCACGACTGGCCGAATGATACGATTGGCCGAATCGATTTTTGATTGTTTGTCCTTTTTTATCATTCGGCCAATCATTATTCGACCAATCGAAATTTGGCCAATCTCAGATATGTTATAAATATTTCCAAAAAATAAATAACCAA
>JAAAKO020022345.1:0-14805 GCA_010015015.2 Bolitophila cinerea | reverse complement strand
CTAACTTAGTAATTTTAAAGCGAACTTTAAAGCCGCGGTGTCGCAGGGATCAGAAACCAACACCGAAATTCATACAAATGCAACCGATACCAAAACACCAACCGAATTGTAAACTAAAATGCCAATCGAAAAACGTCGGTTTTGGACGGAACCGAATCAACTCTCGATGAGTTGTTTCTGTAAATGCGACGACGTAATTGTGTCCAAACCTGGTTGTTTATTTGTTTTTGCTTTTTTTTTGAAAATTTGTTTGTTGCGATGGCTAAAATGTAAAAATGAAATTAAACAATGAAGAGGAAGAAAAAATGATCGAATTTCTTGAAAATAACGAAATTTAATCAATCGGAATGCTGAGAAAAGAAACGTTTGTGGTTAGACTTTTCTGTTTCGCCTGGCGTCCGCCTCTCGGCACAGCAACTGACAGGTGACAGCCGCACGAAAACAAAATATTTCCATCCCGTAATGTATGTATAATTATTATATTATTATTATTTAATGAAGAAGACGGAGGCTCCGTGCGATTATGATGGAGAACTTAAAGCGCAGTCATCGATTTTGGATCCAGCATATAGTATAAAAACAAAAAAGCAGGGTTCATACCACAATTTAGTACAAGAGCTCCGGACTGACAACCAAAAAAAATACCTACCATAGTCTTTCTGTTGATCAATTTGACCGGCTGCTGGCAATAATTGAGTCGTAAATAAAAATATTCATTTGACGGCGAGAAAACCTATTTGTTCAGGACTGACTACGCTACCTCGCTTCTGGCGTACCGTGTAGGTAGAACGACGGTACATAAAACTATAGCCCAGAACAACAGAAGCTCTAAACTAGTAGCAGATAAGGATAATAATATATTTACCGGACTCGTTTATCTCTCTTGATATTTCTGCCCAGGCCACTTATTTTTCATAGTGTCCTTATACAGCCGACTAGACAAGTCCTCCGGTTTTACGGACATATAATGAATAATTAGTTCATTTTTGCTTGCAATATCGAACTCCATTACGATGTACACAAACAGAAACACAACATAAACAACAATAAAAATAAACATAAGATTTATTGAGGTTAAAAACGCGCCGGTGTCTTTTCCCGCAGCCGCTGTCACTTGCCGCTGGGGAAATATTAAAAAAATGGAATCTACCGCAGTCTTCTGATTGGTTGATCAGCTTATTTAGCTGTCACCACACTGCATGCCGTACTCAACCGCAAACATGCGGACATGCTTAACTCAATCACCGATGTACACATAGGTGCGTACACTTCGTGCCCCTGTTAATGTTAAAATGATTTTTGGCACATATTTCAAAATACCAAAAACAACATATTTATTTTAATTGAATAAATATAATTAAATATTTTCCACATATAATATAATTGCGCATAAACATCAAACCTAAGTATGCACGATGTAACTTTCTCGATGCATAATCGGGGCGATGTCAAAAATAGGCGTGCACCGTAACGTCACTAACATGATCATAGAAATTGGCATGTAATGTAAACCCAGCTAATTTTGACGTAAAATATTTTAGCGCGAAAGTTTATTTTGTCTTAGTAAGGATTAATGACGTCTTATAACAAATATATAAATGCAGCAAAAAAATCCAGCTGGGTGTAATTTTGAATAACACATAATTCATAATAAAACACGCCACCTACAGTATTTGCTATTTGCTAATTGTAATTTCCATTATTTGCAAAAGCTTCTACTAGTTAGTTCGTGAACGAATAATCAAATGTTCTTTCATTATTATCATATTTTGCATTGCCAGTTAACTATTTGTTATTTCTTTTTTATATTATATATAAATAAACTTAACTTAAGGTTAAATGAGGATTATTAAAATATGGCTGGCAACACTAAAATAGTGTTCAGCGTTTTATTACTGTCAGGAAGTGAGTGATAAATAGTACTGTGCGTAAAAATGAGCGCTTTTTCGAAAACTCAATTACACTGTAAAATAAAATACGAAATATTAAAAAGCGACACGAAAGTCCATTGTGTAAAAGTCAAACGGCCTAAAAAACGCTGGGATCACAGCAAAATATAAGGATATGAATTTCGGTAGGGCATACGAGGTTTGTATGAAAATCCAACATTATTGATTTTTTTTTCAAATGTATGAAATACAGTTGTGTTAAAATCATGTAATAAAAATTCGCCAAAATAAGAGTCCTTTAATATTATTTCGCTTGTATTTAAGCCGATGGTTTGTATTTCACGCCGCCCTCTTATAAATAAAATAAATCGAAATTAAATCGAACACAATATTTTTTATTATACTTTTATTTTATAAGTAATATTCTATAAAAAATAGATCTTTTTTATTTAAAAAAGTGCTCCTTAAAGTAAAAGTAGTTCTATTAAATCGAACGCAATATTGTACGATAACAAATTGAAAATCGTGCTTTTATTATTTATAAATTATTGTGCTTCTATTTTATAAAAAAAAAAAACTATTTTTTATAATTTTTTTTTATAAAATACTGCACTCTTATTTTATAAAATAAATGTTCCTTTTTTACCAAAAATAAAGTCGTTCTCTATTAAATCAAACACTTTTATTAAAAATTGCACTTATTTATCTATTTTACAAATGGCCGCTCATTCCTTGAAAAAAAAACTATTACAACAACATATAATCAGCCGGTGTCTCTCGATTGGCCGAAATCCGATTGGCCGAATAACGATTGGCAGAATCTCGATTGGCCGAAGGATACGATTGGCCGAATTGGTTTTTGATGGTTTTACATTTAAATTCGTCCAATTTTGATTCGGCCAATTGTATCATTCGGCCAATCGTGATTCGGCCAATCGTTTTCGGCCAATCGTATCATTCGGCCAATCGTATCATTCGGCCAATCGTGATTCGGACAATCGTTTTTCGGCCAATCGTATCATTTGGCCAATCGTGTTCGGCCAATCGTATCATTCGGCCAATCGTGTTCGTAGTTAAAATATAAATGGATTATTTAAAAAATAAATTAATAACATTTTTTAAATTTTAAAACCAACTACGTAACCCTGTGGTTTTCGTTATAAGCTACTCTTAGACGAGGCATGTTTTTGTCGTTTTTATATGGCAATGACGTCACCTTAAATTTTAAAATTGTTGTGACATGTCACTGCCATAAAAATGGCAGAAACGCAAAAAGTGATTATTAGACAGAATGGCAGTTGGTCCCATAAAATTACATGTCTGGGCATGGCAGGAAATGGCAATGGGTGTGACACGCACTCTCTGTTCCATGTTTTGGCTTGTCAATATGTCCATTTTTGGGGTATTACACGTGGCATTCGTAGCAATATGGCACCGTACTCATGAACTACATGTCACGCCGCAGCATGGCTTGATATGGAATTTTGCTATTACACGAGACATGTTTTTTGTCATTTCGATAAGTCAGTGCACAAAAGTAAAAATAATAAAATAATTTTATTTTATAAATATATCAATGACGATTTGTCACGCACTGCCATTTGTATCAGAAAATGTCAATGCAGAAACTCGTGTATTGACATTTTCTGTGACGCTGACTTTTAAGTGTCATTTCGATAAAAAGTGTCATTCTGTCCCATTGCGCATAGCAGACACTATTAGACGGGCATGTTTTTGTGAATTTTACTGACATATTGAAATGGCAAACCGACATGCCATATTTTGCCATTTCACATGTCAGAGCATGCCAGTGTCCCATAATACTACAATATAAATAGTGAAAAAAAGTATTTAAAAAAAAAATCATATCAACAGAAAATATTAGTTGCTTATTTGTGTTACTTACAAAAGGATCATTCGCTTGGCTCATGCAATTCACTCTCGAAATCACGTTTTTCATCTGCTTCGTGATTGGGTTTGCTAGAGCATGCAAAACGCTACCCGGTATCCGCTGGTGTTTGTTGATCAGCTCCTCAATATCATAAGCAAGAACAACCTTTTCTTTTTTTAAATGTTCAGGTGTCAAATTAGGATCGTACTCAATAGGCGAACTGGTGTTCGCGTAGCATTGTAAATCTTGATGAACCAATGTCTAAGAAAGCCAACCGAACGAAATGCCTCACGCAAATTTTCCGTTAACTTAGGGATAATTGTCACGTTAGCAAATCCGACACGCTGACGCCTCAAAAGCTCATAGTTACTGTTTCCAAAATTGGACCTTATAAACTTCACCTGGAGAGATAGCCAAAATATTGCCTTCTTTCCAAATTTTTGCACAAATGTGTACCGTACCTGGGAACACCTTCATTGCTTCGCTTATGATACCCCAACCCAATTTGAACAGAAATATATCTCCAACACGGGCCACCAAATAATACATGTCAATAGGAATAGCACCAATATAGTAAACAATAAGTGCTGGAGCTTTAGTAGGAATTCGCTCAATGCCAATGACCTCAAAGCCATGATAAAACCAAGCATGTGCATCCCAAACGGCAGCAACAAACATTCTGTCAACGTTCCAGTAGTCAGCATCACTACTTATAGCCTTTTTAAATGACTCTTCTGTAAAGTTTATAGATGTACAGGAACAGTGACGATAGATATATTAAAAAACGAATTCGCCATAGCCATATTGAGTAATCCAAATCGATGTATAGCCCAACCTTAATGGAAAATGCATCGAAATGAAATGTATGAATGCAATAATTGTTATTTTGGTTTATTATCTTTGCCAATATTTACATTGTATGTGATTTTATTTTAATTATTTGTATTATATCCAATTTTTTATTTTTTTGCTCAACTTTTTTATAATTAAAAAAAATAACTATCATAAATAAATGTACTTATTCAATGTGCAATTTTAAAGAACTTTGGAGTTTGGACATTGGATGTAACCAGGCTACTTTAAAATGTACTCTAAAAGAACCTAGTTATTTAGGTTTTGATCTCTTCTCTTTACATATATGTATATTTAAAAGTATGCTTAATAATCTTAAAAAGTTCTAAATTTTTATTTTCATTTTTCAGGCATTCCTCTGCTGCAAGAGAGTAGTCCAGTGCATCAGACTGGTGTTTTTTCGCTACATCAGTAAATCTGTCAAATTCGCCGCATTTTCAAAGAATCACACCACACACAAACACCCTACTACACAATATACACACATTTCTACATAAAAACACAACAGCACTAACTTAAAGGGACCGCTTAAATTCATCGTCAGACTATTTTAGCTTTGAATCTTCTCTGTCTTACGAGTAAAATAAGCTCATTTCATTTAAAAGGCACATTTTCTTCGACATCGATTTTAATTCACCAAGAGACTTTTTCACATAAACACACACACACAGACACAAATTATAATCCTAAGTGCGTTTTTCTCTTTGAATTAACACACACACACACGACAACGCACACACACACATACTTACAAACACCAAAACATACCAGTGACATAAATCCGGTATAATCTATTGAAATACACCAACAACAGCGAATTCAGGCACAATTAAGGATAGAGGAAGGAGGAATGCGTGATCAAAAAATAGCTTTAGGAACAAACCAAGAAAAACAAAAAGATTTAAAACAAAGATTAGGAAACTTTTTTCTTTATAATCTACATGATGAGTTGATTATAACCAAAATTATATAAAACAAAATACACTTTCGGATAACTACAAATAATAGCTTGACTAGCCACAATTTAATAAGATGTGTAAACTTCCTAATTAGGAATATAGATATATATTGAGATTTAGGAGTATAAGCTTACGAGTGACCAGCAAACTTGACAGAACATACAAACACACGCACACACACGAATACATACAGAAACATATAAACACGAACATATCTAGATATACACACATACACACACACACAAGATGACAGGCTCCGCAAACGAAGCCACCACGATGAGTGCGTCCAGTGGAGTGCCCAGTCTTATGCACAGTCTGAACAGTCTGGCCAGCAGCAAACTCAGTATTGTCAGCCGACCCAAGTCTCCCGATGCCGAGGAAGTCATTGCCGAATTCCTGGAGAAGGCCAAATTCTACACGTCTCTATGTTTAGGTAAGTGCATCCTAATTATTGTCGGATAGTAAAGTCTTTTAAGGCACTGATGCGTTATGGGGTTCCTTGTAGACTAAGGTTCAGCATGTTAGCCACAAAATTGGCTAACTTTATTATATAATCCACTTCTTGGAGATTGTCGTAATATATATCTTAGGGAATTAAACACTTCCCATAGTTGGGGGTAATCAGAAAATAAATAAACCTATAGGGAACGGACTGTAATTGGAAAAAAAATTGGAAAAAAACATCATGATTTTTTTTACAGAAATGTAAACCATTTTTCAGTTTTTTATCAATAAATTTAAATATATAGAATTAGGAAAAAACTATAGAAAAGCGTGAATCTCTCTTAAAATGTTACCCACTCCTCGAAAGAAAACTTTATACTTAAATTCCAATTCTAATGCAACAGTTGTTGTCAGGAAAAACCCCTTTTAGATAAAATTAGGTGTTATGTTGACGGTTAGAAGATTTAAGGAGTGTTTTATATTAAGTTAAGTGTATTTAAAACGGTCGGTTTTAGAGAACTATCCGACATATTGCTTAAGCCATATTCAAAAGGTTTAATAACAGGGTATTATTTTCCATCCTTTTATGCGCCATTCCCATACAGTACTATTCTTTACATTCTTTACAGTACTATTCCACTTATCTTAATCCGCCATCCTCTTGGGTTGTATTTGGGCCCATTGTGCTATAACCCGTATTTTAGAGTCGGTCGACCTGCGGGAACCTACCCAATCTCTTGACGAACTCCGAAATCTTACTAAGAGGAAGAAGGAAGAACGAGTCAAGAGGGATCTTGTGGGAGTGAAACGCATGACATCTGAGTATGTCAACAGCGGGACACTCGGCGAGGAAATGAATCGAAGCTTCAATTTCCCCGCACCTGTAGGTTGGGCTATCTGAGTAGCGATTTCCTAAGTGATGATTATACAGCGATGACCGGTTCTAATCTGCCTGATCGTTGCCAGGGATTTCTTAGTGACCAGGAACCCAAACCAGGGTTACAGAAGACCTTAGAGATAGTTCTTGTAGCACCTGCCGATAGCTAAGCACAAATCCAGAAGTGAAACTAGAAAAGCTCAGCGATTTTAGGGCTTCTTGACTATCGGAACATATAAAGACAGGCGCATTTCCTTCGCCCTCGCGCAGAATTAACTGAGTGCATGCGAGGGTGGTATATACTTCTGTTTGGAACACTAAAACACATGGCCGATACCTTTCTCACTTTCTGCCACTACACAATAGAGCCGTAGGATGCGAGAGGTCTAATTATAGCTAAGTAGAACCAGTGAAACACTTTGATGGACAATCCCCAAAACTTACCAAGCCTACTGACATTGCCAAAATACGTTTTTAGCTTTAGTAAGTTTGTAGTCCAGGTGGTCTTTTCAGGAAAGTTTGTTGTCAAGTATAACAGCAAGGTATTTAACTTTCGAAACCCTTTTAACTGGATTTTTACCTAGATTGATTGGTCGGAGCTCTTCAATCTTGGGTTTTCTGGAAAAGAGGATGGTTTAAGTCCATCCGGCGTTAACCGAAAGACCTAAACCTTCACACAATTGGGAGATAATATTCAATGCTCTGTGTGATCTCATGCATATTTTCCTGATAGGATAACCGTAATGTCTTCGGCTTAAGCTTGAGGGCCTCCGTTGCCATGTATTACTCCAGGTGCTCGCACTTAAGGAAGTGTGTTTCTAGTAAGCAAACTGCTACTTATTTTTTATAAGTTGTGTAAGAGCCATAGGAGCCTTAGGAATACATTTTTACCGGATATGTCCTTCGAGAGGGTCCGATAAAGCCTGGAGGCTAAGGGTAGCTTCTAGAATATCTAACAATCTTTTAGTTTTAAATATGGGTAACGAACAAACGTTTAAACCTCTAAAGTTTGTGTCACTACTCCCCCAGCAGATATTATTGGCGTTAGCATCCATAGATATCAGTAGCTGTAGACTAGCCTGTTTACAATAAGTGACCAGAGCTAAATTTGTTTTGTGTAGGAGCGGAGAAGGTAGTGAAATCTGCGATTTTAAGTCCTTTGATGACTCCGTTCCATGGCCAAGGCTCCTGTATAAGTGCCATTTTTCTGCTTTTTTTGGCAAGACAGTGTAGGATTTTATTTCTTGCCTGACTCGCCATCGGATTCATCCGACGCCAGCAAGGCTACTGACCGCATTTCCTTTACAGTCAGACGTGTCTGGAAAAGATCTAGGGTGTGATTCCAGACGGCACGTTGAGAGTTTAACATCTCTCCGGATCGAGTTAGGTGTAGAGCCAGCACTTGTGACATACGGTTACCACGGGAAGGGACCAATCATATAAGTCTGATCACAAGGACTTGTATCCCCTTGAGCTGAGGTGCCAAATTCTGCTGGAACGTGGGGCCTGTGGTTTTCGCTAGGCCCACAACATCGGGTCGTCCTTTCAAAACCTCAAGGTTATATAAAGTGACGGTAATTAGAGAAAGATCTGACCGCATTTCCTGCTACACTTTATCTACAAGAATCTATTTAAATAACAAACACCAAAGAAATAAAACCGTTAATACCAGATATCGGGTCCGACCATTTTCTCATGTTCAGGCCTTGGATCCAAAACCGGGTAATATATTTGTACACAAAGTAAGTATCCGAATGTTTTGGAGCGTGATTTGTTGACAGATCTAGTATTTACGGTTATCCGAAATCACCGAAAATAAAGGCCAAATTCACCTTCCTTTAACTGTCTCTTTAAAATGGATCGATTAAAAACTAATATAACTTAACTAACAAATTGCACGAGGTATTAAAATCAGGACTTGACTCAAGTAAAAATCACATGTTAGGTTTTTTTAAATATCATTAGTTTAAAAAAACAATCGTTTAAATCCAATTCGTTGTTGTTGTGTGCAAAAACACAGAACTACATCTCGACCAGCTTGCCGAGAGAATCAATTAACACTACCTCAAATATGTACCGCAAATGTCGGTTCCAAAAATAACGCCATACTATTAATAATAACACTCCCACATCACAGGCACCACAGCGATCCTCTCCGTGTTTGCCTTTCTGTTTCTTATACCCTTCGTCGTGGATCCGGCCATCTCTACCATTGTGGCGGACTACGACCAGGCTCCGGTCACATGCATCGTGACGGATCACAATTACGGCGAGGGACTGCGCAACTGCACCTGGAGCTCGTGCCGGGAGGGATGCACCACAGCGGCAACACGGTTCGATTAAGAATTTATTATTGAAACTTTAAAAATAATGTATTTGAACTTAGCTGTCACCAACTGCTTGTAAACTATACGAAAATCTCGTGGTCAGCCTGGCAAGCAGATCCCACACGTGACCTGGATACCATCGAGTGGGACGTAGCGGACACAAAACTTCTAATCAACTCCGAAGGCTGTGGGTATCCGCCACGTGTGAACTGCACTGAGTTCGCCAAGGAGTTTGGGTAAGTAGACATAAAATACTCGCATTTTAATCTAAATCTATCCTATTGTATTTCTAGATTCTCACACGTCGGCGAACCGTTTCCATGCTACTACAGTCGTGCCTATCCCGAGCAGGTGATAACTCGGTACTCGTGGGAGGACAATCTGAAGCATCTGATTCTGTCGCTGATCATTCCGAACGTGCTGTTTGCCATCTCCATCGGTGTGCTGAGCTACTGGTACTGCCCGTGTTGTGACAAGGCGTGCCACAAGTCAACGCGTGTGTACGCTGAGAAGTTCCCCACCAAAGAGGAGTGAGTGTAACACGCACACATACATACACACACACCAAATACACCGAACAATCATCCCTACTCTCCTCCACTGCGTTTAATATGCTAATTTTAACTAGAACATTAATAATATAGCATGCACTATAATTGTCAGAGAATTTGTTGTTGTTTTTTTTATTATTTTGAAAATGTCCGCATTCATTGCACGTAATGCTGTTTTTGTATATAAGCAATAATTTACATAACGTATAGGTTTGCGTTGCGTGTGCCGACGCGACGTCGCCGTCGCCACTCGAATAAGGGTGGTCGGTCGTTGCATTGTACCCTAGTTAATTTCCGTAATGTAGTTTTCAGATTTGAAAAGCATGTGTGTGCTTTGTGCTTTTTGTGTTATGCATTTTAGCAATTAGTATAAGTATTTGTATTTAATTAAGTCATGTACGAGTTTGCGTAATGTGGTGCATGATGTTCTAGCGCATAATGCACAAATTAACAGAGCTCAGAAAGGATTTACTCTTTTACATTTTTATATTCAAAGAATATATTTTATATTCAAAAACATTTATAATTTTTCATTATACAAAATAATATTTTCTGAAATTTCCTTTAATTTAGTCTAAATTTTAGCTATTTAGAGTTTCGATTGCCTGCGGATTAAAATGTAGAAAGCTCAGAACGTTCAAAAGCTCTAACATTTTTGGATCATAAATCAAACAATTTTCTAATTAGGTTATATATACAATTCTGTGCTGGATGCTGCATATCCCAAAAAAAAAAAAATTATACAAAACAACGGCCATACAGAAAAAGTAGCAGTTAATCTCCCTAATAAGGTTTTTATTTGTCTTTACGATGGATCTTTACAATCCGACCATGTACCAGTTATGCAGGTCTCATTAACAAAGATTGTGAAAAATTTAAACTCTCTGCATTGAATGTAGATTAAAACAAATGCCTAGTTTTCATGTGCGGTTTACAAAGTTCTAAGGATTCTGATATTAGAATGCGTTCATTCGCAAAACTAGAATGCGATGCTGACATCACACTGGCCCCGATGTCTTCTTTGATTTTTAAACAAGAGAAAAAGCCACAATGAAAACATTATTTTAAGAATTTGATTTTATGGAATTTCCCCTAGTCGATATTCTCACAATTTATCGGGTATTTCACCCCGCGGTCGCCAACACTGACACATTTTTTAATTGTATTTCATACAAAGCACCTACACCTCGCCGAATTTCGCACATTTTTTACGATTTTCGTACAAACGAATTTGATTTTTTGGACGCTCAGCCCGCGGTCGTAAGCGGGTAAGCGGGGCACCTCACACAATTAACAATGTAACAATTGTACAAATTCAGAAATATTAGGAGGTTGGTTATAAATTGTATTTTGAAGGTGTATATTTTAATAACAAAACGGGGCGGGCGTCCAAAAAATCAAATTCGTTTGTATGAAATTCGTAAAAAAAAAATGCGAAGATCGGCGGGGTGTAGGTCCCTTGCATAAAACACAATTAAAAAATGGGTCAGTGTTGGCGGGGTGAGCGAGCTCGGGTAAAATACCAAAAAAATGTGTGAATGTCGACGGGATGAAATTCCGCGGAATGAAATTCGTGATTTCTGAATACCAAAAATCGAATGTCTCATGTTGTGAATTCGTTTGTATGAATTGCAACGGGGTCTATGGCATGCCGCCAAAAGATTCGAGTACGAAGTGGAAGATGCAGCAAAGCGTAAATATTTGACCATCAATATCAATGGTGATGAAACCTCAGATAGATACAGCGTCAGATTTTTCAGACAACTTGGAAAGCGCTTGGACAACCACACACTGAGAAAACTTCACACTAAGCTAAAAATGCATCACATTTGAAATGCACACATTAGAATTACTATCCGAATATTCATTTAAACTAGAGTTTAATGGCATCAGATCAAATGCTACATGTTACGTAACAATAGTGGAAGAACTCAATCTGTTAGGTATAGAATGAATTGATAAGCTGAATTGAGGGACGATTCAATCAGATATATCTGTAATCAAATTACCACGTCAAATACACAGAAGCATAGCAGTATACTAAAAGAAATTCAAAGAAAACAACCGCAATTTTTCACTAATACCCTTCGTTTGTGCACTCAAGCCAAAGCTGTATTGCGATTACGAGAAGGAGAATGCAGAAATCGAGTCAGCTAATGTAGAACTAGACAGTTCAATAATTGCATTAAATTATTCTTCATGGGCAGCTCATGTTGTTGTTCTTAAAAAGTATAATGGAACAATTCGAATTTGTGTACTCCTACTTCTACTAAAATTGAAGACAAGAATACGAATATGTTTTATAATCGCCGTTATTCACTTGCTGTTCATGGATGTCAGGAGATCGTGTTATCATTCCTGAATAATTACGTTATAGAGTTCATCAACAACTACATTCGGGGCATCCTGGAATCGTGAGGAGGAAGTCACTTGCAAAAAATTTTACATATTGGCAAAATATTGTTAAGGAAATCGAAGAACTGGTCAATAAATGTCGCAACTGTGCTACAGCCGCAAAATCACCACCAAGGGCGACAACTTAACCTTTGCCTGAATTTTCTGAAACTTGGACATTTTGCATGTAGATTTCGGTAGTCCTTTCGGCACACATGATTATAGTTATCGTAGATTCGTTTTCTAAGTGGCCTGAAGTATATATATATATAATGAAATCTACAACTCTACTAGATACCATCAACACTTTAAGTAAGCTATTTGTTTATTTTGGTAATCCGCAATTTACATCTAGCTTGTTTGCTGACTTTGGTCAGAAATATGGAATTCAACATATTCGATCAATACCATATATCATCCTCATTCAAATGGACGTGCGATTTGTGGATACTTTTAAGCAAGCCATCACAAATGTTGTTTGGCAGACGTGGATTTGATATGTGTATTATTCAATGTATATTCACTAAATTAAACACTCGTAAATTCAAACCAGGTTACAATGTTTTCGTAAAGAAGTTTGTTAATTCAAATTAATCTTGGATACCTGCTGTTATCATAGAAAGACGTGAAAATAAAATATACAATGTTCTAGCTTAAGGAAAAATATGGGCTAGTCATTTAAATCAGCTCCGTATTCTATCAACCTTTAACGCTATTTGTATCTACTATTTTATCGGCTAATTTTAAAGTTTCCATACAAACAACTGTCAAAATAGTAGATAAAATTATCGTTAAATGTTCACAAAATACGGGGGCTGATTCGACAGTGACAATGTAATGAAAAGTAACCTTTTCATTGTTTACTCGAATTGTTTAATACAACCGTTTCTGAAACGTCAAAATTTGAAACACAACCAGAAAATTAATTGGATCAAAACTATAAATTGATTTTAAATATGATTCTCCTGCTCCGATGGTTCAGAGGTTAATGTCCCCACGACCACAACAAAATCTTCGACTTCCAAAACGATATGGACACACTATTAATTAGGATAATGTTTTATATTAAAAGGGAGGTGTTATATACAACTTAGTTTATAATTTGTATTGACAAGTTGAATTGAAAATATTTGTTCATTTTTGAATTTTTAAATAAAATCAAAATCACATTTGCCTAAAATGTGGATACATATTTTATTATATTTACTGAGACACATAAGAAATATTAGGTAAAATATGTCTTGCAGAAAATACATAACGCTTTTCTATAATTTAGGCCTGGATTAATACTCGTTAGGGAATATACAAATTTCGTGTCAGAGGATGAGGAGTTATAATGACATAAGTCTAAATACGAAACGGAAAAGTAAAGGTCATCTCCAAACGGATATAAGGTCCATGGGCTTTATGCCAATCCTGACTTATGGTTCTTATAGTTATACCATCAATGATGAAGTTTAAACTCAATCGATATTGTCCCCTTGGAACGCTGTTGGGGCAGCTCAGGACTGACTACACAGCACAAAAACGTACGAATTATAAGAAGTGGGGTTAAAAATGTTCGATGGTCAACATTTAAATGTAAAAAGAAAAAGGAAAAGGAAAACTAAATGGGCACTTTAAGTTGAAATTATATTTTTTCTTCATTATAAAAGAAACATCACTGTTTTAAAAATAATTTTATATTTATTTTACCTAAAACTAAATTTAACTACCAGTAAGTAGAAAAACCATAATTTGTTTTTAATTATAATTCTTAAAGCCTCTTACATCCTACCCATAAAATTTGCCATCCTACTACATACTACATAATTACCTCTAACTTCTATTAAGGTTTTTGGGACGGTTGACAGGATTTATAGAAGCAATTTTTCCATTTGTCGAGTAGAAAACCAGATCCAGCGTAATTTTCTTCTTTTTCGACTTTTTCAACGCAGATTTTTTAAACTAAAGAAAGTACAAAATTAGTATATATGATAGAGTATTGCAGGATTACTGGAACCGTTTTTACACTACACAGAAAACCTATATATATAAAGGAGATGTAAGGACCGCAAAACGGGCCTTTTGGGTGGATTTCTGTGATGAAATCGAAGGTATTTAACCATCCTCGAGGGTGCATCGGACCCTCTCGAATTGGTCTTATACAACTTCTAAAAAATAAGTAGCAGTTTGCTTACTGAATGCACACTTTCCTAAATGCGAGCACCTTCAGGAATTAACGGAAACGGAGGTCCCCTTCGTCGCCAGTGGTTTCTACCGGAAACTGGAAAGTGTCGCCTTCTATCATTAGCGAAGATAAAATCGAATGGACAATTAATACGTTTGCATCGTATAAGTTGCCTGATGCGGACGAGATTTTCCCTGCAGTTATCAAAATCAGCTTGTGACTTATCAAAGGTCCTCTCTATGAGATATTTAAAGGATGTTTGGCCTTCGGTTATATGCCGGACACCTGTCAGTCTAACTATGTAACCACCAAGTCATTTAGACCAATCAGTATTACCTCATTCTACCTTAAATCTCTTGAACGCATTATCGATAGGTATATATTTAACAAAATAAAACATCTAAATGCATTTATTTTGTCCGATACTGTACATACATTGTTATAAATAAAT
>JAAAKO020022334.1:0-14805 GCA_010015015.2 Bolitophila cinerea | reverse complement strand
TGTGTATTATAGACAAAAGAAACTAAACACACTAACATAATGAATAATGACGTCACTGATACAATTAAACGAAAATAATCATTGTTGTAAAATCTTAAAATGAAAAATAATTTCAAAACCGTTATTAAAATCTCACAGATAAATTTATTATTTTAAATTATTTATAAAAATATTATTAAAACAATTATTAAAATAATACATATTTAAATATATTTTAAATAATTTAGAAATAAAATAATAAATAAATTAATAAATTATAAATAAATGTTGTTTCTTTGATTTGCCGCCACAGTAATTTAATGTACGGTGCCTTAAGTTTTTTTTTACTTTTAAACATATATTGTAAAGTAAGTACCTACTTTTATCAGGCCATTGCACAAATATGAATTTCATACCATTCCCTTGAATATTTCAATAGAAAAAAGATTGTTAATAATATTAAAATACTACAAATATATAAAACATTGACATTTTTGTATTTGTTGTCAAGGTTTTAGCCTATTAAAAATATATTTTCAATCTATAGATCCAGAATTCAAATTTAAAATGATTAAAGAAGAACAATGTTAGATCAAATGTTTGATTAAAATAGACAGTTTATTTTGTATATTTCCGGAATTGTTTAAATAATACTAAATATAAGGTAGAGTTAAAATATATAAAAAATATAATATATAATACAATCCTTTAAATAAAATATATAATTAAAAATTGTTTATATTTATAATAGCGCTAATAACCGTATTTTACAAAAAAATCTATAAATTAAGCAAAACACTACACATTTTATAGATGATTGGAATTTATAATAATATATATTTAGGCATAGATTTAGAAAATATAAATAATAAATAACGATATGAATTCAGAAAATAATTTAGATCAAGACAACGAAAATAGATATGAATAAGTTAACGATGTAGATGAATTTGTAAAAGATAGTGGTGACAAAGGCAATGGTTTATCAGATGAATTTGTTCCAAATTCATTTTCTATTAAACTTACAGAGTGGGCTACACGTGCTGGTCAGACCCGAGACAGTTTAGACTCACTGTTAGGTCTTCTAATTGATAATAATATTGACGGTCCAAAATCTTCAAAGACGTTATTAAGTACACCGCGTCAGAAACAAATTACTCGTGAGGTTAGCAATGGCGAATACATTCATTATGGTATTCAAAATACACTTTTGCAATGTAATTATCCATTTCTAAGAGACATAGACTGTATTGAAATTGACATTGGAATTGATCGTCTTCCACTGTTTTTCGTGCTTTTGTTAATAGAAAAGAAGTTTCACCTTTTTTAATTGGTGCTTATAAGGGCACATTAAAACCTTCTTCTATTGACACCTATCTCGAGAAGTTTGTAAATGAAGTTCAAAATCTAACGCCTAATGGTGTAATTGTTACTTCCATGAATATATTTAAACTATTTAAAATTCGTTTGTTTACTGCAGATGCACCAGCACTGGCTTTTATAACCAGTACAAAATCGGACAGGTTGTCTTAAGTGTGTTCAACCAGGTGTATCATTAAATCGACGAATGGTTTATAGTACTATTATAGGTAATTTAAGAAAAAGAAAAAACGTAGGTAGTCATGGCATACTGCTATTGGCTTAAAAAACAGATAAATCTATAGTAGGTATCAATAAAATAAAATATGAAGAGAATGTTCAGAAACTAATTTGACAGACGGTACATAAATATATAAATTTTATAAATAATGTTGATTTTAATATTTTTATAAATCTATAGTAGGTGTCATTAAAAGAAAACATGAATAGAATGGTCAAGAAACCAATTTGACAGGAGGTACCAAAATATATAAATTTTATAAATAATGTTCGTTATAATATTTCTATAAACTAGCATTTTAGAACCTCTGGCAAAGAAAAAAAACATTTTTTTTATAAAGCCAGCTTTTAATGTGCTATCTAAAATAGATACAACAACAAGTAATCCCAAGAACATTGAACCCAATGTTTTAGTATTATCTGATAAAGATTGCTGCAACTGTAAAGGAGAGATATTATTACTACGTAAATCGCAAGAAAAAATAATAAAAACCCAGAATGAGTTGTTGAAGCAGATGGCTTACAATAATGTTATATTATTAAAAAATATATAAAACTATTGAGGGTCGATCAGCTTAGACTACTAAAAAACTATTTCCTTTACTATTTTTAGAGCAGTTGCAGCAATTTGAAGAGAAATTAAATGATAAGTCATTTAAGATGGACACGGTATTTTTTATTTAACACAAATTTCAAATTATATAATGAAAAATCAAATCTTACAGATTTTACACATTTGGTTCTTAAAATCAAGTTTAAACAATACTATCGACTCGGCTATAAAAAGTATTGTCGAAGATGAAGTAATTATTGATATGAATTGGGACGGAAAATCTGGAAAAAATGGCTTCATGAAGTAATTCCAGGTATTTATAATTTTAGTTTTTTCTGAATTTAATTATTATTTTTTTTGTTTTAACATAAGCTTGGAAAAGTCCTAAATTTTGTATAGATGTTTACTTAAAAAATATAAAAAATTATATCAAGAAAGTCCATGCAAGAATATACCAAAAAAAAACACAACTAAAAAAAAATAATTAAAATATTGTATTTAATAAATATAAAATACAACTATTATTTATGTTAATTTATATGTTCAAATAATATAAAAATAATTGATAAATAAATAAATAAAAACCATCTCAACTTTTTTGCATTTTTTTTTCATTATGCACTTATAAAAACAATATTAAAATACTAAAATCTCACTTCTATCTGAAATTACAGGAATTCAGCTGCTAATGTCAGAGAAACGTCAGTGGAGAAATGAGCTCTTTTTCGTTCTCTTTGTGTTATAATGTGACGTCATTGTATGTTTCAATCAGCTGTATTCACGCTAAAAATCGGCCTGTCATTTTGGCTAAAATGTGTGGCCCTAAAAATTTATGTTTCTAAAATGGAATTTGAAATCAGTGGACAATTTTCGAAAGAACATTTTAAGCTTTCCTTAAAATTATACGACATATATTTGACAAAAATCAAACGTCACTTGTCATTTGAAATTTGAGAAATTGCTAAGAAAATGTCTGAAAATATAACAAGTAAGTACATTTAATTTAATTTTAAACAAATAAGTAATATGTATTTTGTATTTCAGAATCTCCTAAAATGAAGCGTTCTGCACGGACGCACCCAGGGCAGTTCGATATTTTCTTGTCTTTCCTGGAAAGTTCAGACGAAATCAGAACGGGTTCTGGGGACCCAGAAATAAAAAAAAAAAATGGGAATCATTGGCAAGTGAACTAAATTCACACGGTGTGGGTCCACAAAAAACTGCCAAAGAGTGGGAGTCGACCTTCAAAAATTGGAAAAACAGTTTGAGGTTTAAGGCTCGTTCGATTCGCGTCCACGGAAGTGAAACTGGTGGTGGACCTCCATGTGAAAAAAGAATGACGGATTTAGAAGAGCGAGCCTTACAACTCTGGGGGTTGGAAGCCATAGACGGACTTCAGTTAAGTTCCCATGGTTTTCCCGCTCTACCCAATCTACCCGAACAGGAAAATCCAGCAATTGATATACCCGCTCTACTTAATCCACCCGCTGAAAATGGGGTTATTGTAGTCGAGCCAGAAACCCCATCGTCAAAACGCCGTCCACCAAAACAAAAACCACAGGATGACATTGTTTTAAATGCCCTTACACAAGGCGATGAGGCGACTGCCGCAGCTATTAACCATTTGGCAGATGGCATACACAAATTGGCAGATGGTATGCACAAATTGGTTCTTGGACTTTCAGAGTCCAATGAACTCTTTAAAACAGCAATTCTTAACCAAAATAAACAGATTTTTATGTTGATGCAATTGTTAAATCAACAGTGATAAGTGCATTATTGGGGGCCTATCCTGACAAACGTCAAACTGTGTAAGAGATTATCTACGTAAGCATTGCAGGCTTTGTGTATTATAAGAGAATCAAATCTCTTATAATATACACACTAAGCATGAAAATCTTACGTAAGATAATCTCTTACAAAGTTTGACGTTTATCAGGATAGGCCCCATTATATAAATGAAGTGATTATATATTCATTTAAAATTTGATTTTTTTTATATGAACACATTAATATATATATAGGCTATATATAGTATTTATTAATAATTTATATCTATTTATTATAAAAAATGAACTGAATTTTTAATTTTATAACAGAGATTTAAAAATGAATAAACATCTAAGTCCTGTCACTTCTGTGTTTTTTTAATTTACCTAATTTAGTTATTTTATGTATATATTATATATATAAATACATACATTTTTATGATTCCGCGGCCAAGTGATACTTTAAATTAGTGAGTTCCTCTTGCCATTAATAAATAAACTAATAAAATATTAATAATAACAAAAATACATAATTGCATATAATAATAAATAAAATATTTATTCAATTTTTATTAATAAGATTTAGCGGTACAGGTGGAATAACTTCTGGTGTTTTATATACAAGTGGCTCTCAGGTGTCTTGGGTCAAAGAAGAACGGCAAAAATACCTCGCGTTAGAGACAAATTCCATAGTAAATTTACATATTTATAAAGCCTCTGTATCTAAAAATGTATATATGTATAAGTAAACGTAAAATAAATTGAATTTTATACATAATACTTACATTAAAAATAGTTGTTGATGTATTGAGATCTTGCACGTCTGCCTGCGTTCAAAAGTCTGTTTGCGGTGTCATCATCATCTATGTGATCATCATCAGTCTGTGCCTCTGCTACATCAATATTCTCATCGTCCTCGGAAAACGCAATGTTTTTATTAATGCATATATTGTGCAAAATGATACATGCAACAATAATTTTTGATGCTTTTTTAGGAGAATAGTGCAGTGTACGATGATGGCACAAACATCGAAATCGCATTTTTAAAACACCAAAGGCTCTTTCAATAACATTTCTTGCGCTCTTATGGACAATGTTGTAGTGTTCCTCTTTGGAGCCAGGCAACGCATTCAATACAGGAGTAAGCATCCACGGTTCAATAGGAAATCCTGAATCTCCTAGTATCAAACCTCTTGCTGATGGGCATGATGCTTGTTGCACGTGTCGTTTTAATGTGGACATTTGCCATATAGCTGAGTCATGAACGGACCCAGGATAATTCGCATCAGCGAACAAAAAACGGAGATTTGCATCACAAGCCGCCAACAAATTTATACTATAAAAATGTTTACGGTTGTAATACAAATATCCGTTTTGTTCGGCAGAAGGTTGGTGCAAAGCTATATGCGATCCATCTAGGGCACACACAATTCCAGGCATATTTAATTTGTCCATAAATCCAACCTTTGATGCTGATATTTCGGGCACCGTTGTTGGAAACTTAATATGTTTTGACGAAAGTTTTATGAGCTCTTCTGTCACCAACTCAATGCTTCGGCTCACGGAGGCCTGTGACTGCGCGCACAAATAGTTTTTTCCCGTTGGTTTCTGGTAGCTTCCATTACCGTAAAAATGGAAAGCGGATAGAGCACGCAAAGTAAATGGAATACCGCTGGACATTTTATTTTGCAGATCCGGGTTTTGCGCCTCCATTTCCTCGATTAGAGCTCGTGCTGCTAATCGGTCTAGACGGAATTCTTTAATAAAGGCTATGTCTGTCAACTGAAATGGATCGGTTGAGTCCCTAAGCCGCCTAACGGCTAAGCTATTAGATACCCTAAACATTTTAAAATTTATTTAAATATTAATATATTCAAAAATATATACATATATACTTATACACATACATTGCATTTCGCTCACGCTCTCTTCGAAGAGCTATAAACATTAGCCGTCTCCTCATTCGACTATTTGGCAGCATTATTAAAAAAGAATAATCCCTATTTAGATTTTCTAAAACAATAATAAAATTTAATATTGCGTTTATGTATTAAATATGTGTACAAACCATATAATATCGTACATGTATTTCTCAAATAATACAAACATAACCACAGATTTTAGGCTAAAATCAAAAAATATTTGCATTTTAAGAAATACATGCAGATTTTCAAAAGCCATTTTAAAGAATTTTAGCGAAAATTCTTAAAATTGATTGTGAATACCGATTTTGCTAAAATGTCGAAATTGACAGTTCTTAAAATGAAAATGTCTTAAAATGTCTCAACATTTTGAGTGTGAATAGAGCTGAATGTTACATCCCTGAAAGTTACCCAAAAAATCGCACCGTCGGTACCGTCCCATCGATCAAAAGTAAACACAACAATTTTTTGCATGCTGCTATTTAAGTATGTGTTTATTTGAAGTGATTATATAGTATATATTTTAACTGTTGGTTATTTATCCACACATGGATATTTAATTCATTGAATAAGAGTTTATTTATTTGTATGTTGATATTTAAGTGTGTTTATATATATTTTTTTGAAGTTCATAATCTTTTTTTATATTTTAACTGTTGGTTATTCATTCACATATAGATTTTTAATTCTTGAATAAGAAGAGATATTTATTTTTATGTTGATAATTACGATTTGTTTTTTTTTTGTTAAATTCTTATAGTATATATTTTTATTTTTGGTTATTTAACCATATATAGTTATTTGTATATATATATATCAAATATAATATAATAATAATATAAAATATATATGTATCTGGATCAAAAATGTATAATAATATAATATATAGTATATAAAAGAGAAAGAGAGAGTGAGATAAGAGATGAGCATTGTGCATGTGCAATAAAAATGTGTGTGTGTGTGTGTGTGGTTTTGTTGTTGTTGCTCTTCTCAAATATTTGCACTAAAGTCTAATTTTACACACGCACACCGGGCCGAATCACAAAACACGTGTAGCCTAAATTCGTAAATACAAATAATACATCAAAGGATATAGTACTCTAAAATTGGTGGGTGGGGCGGAAAATGCAATCGTATGTATCGAAAATATCGATTAATACTGTGTCTGTTTACAATTTAAAAATTGCGCTCTTTTGTGATTCATCTTTCTTGTGTCATTACATTTGTTTAATTTGTGTTATTATGTGATGTGTTTTTTTTTGTCTGTGTAACTGTGTTCTCACTCTTTACAATTTATATGTTTTTAAATTGTAAATTTATGTTTTATTGTGTGGTTATGTCATGTTTTTATTTTTTTTTGTGTATTCTTTAACAATGGAATTCCATTTATTTTTTCACGATTAAATCGCATGTCAATTCATTTCTTTAATTTGTGTAATAATGTGATGTTTTTGTTCTATTCTGTGTAACTGTGTTCTCATTTTTTACAATTTAAATATTTTTAAATATTAAAATTGTTTTTTTGTGTGGTTATGTCATGTTTATATTTTCTGTGTATTCTTTCAAAATTGAATTCAATTTATATTTTCACGATTAAAATATGACATTTCATTTATTTAATTGTGAAATTATGGTTTTTATCTGTGTAACTGTGTTCTCATTCTTTACAGTGTAATTGTTTTTAAATAGAAAATTTGTTTTTATTTTGTATGTAATAAATTTATGTTATTTCATTTGTGTTGTTATGTTATGTTTTTAGGTCTGTGCAACTGTGTTCTCATTCTTTACAATTAAATTATTTGAATATTATTTTGTTTTGTGTATTTTATATTATAAATTTTCCTTCTTTCATGTTTAATTTCTGTGTTTATTTTCTGTGTATACTTTAACATTTAAATTGTTTGGAATAGTGAACTGTTTTTTTGTTCAAATTTATTAATGTCATGTTTCTGATTTCTGTGTAATGTTTATTCTTTTAAAAAATCATTCGTTTTTTGAATAATTTGAAATTGTTTCTTTTTTATGATTACATTTTTTAAATTCATTTGTATAATTTGTATAGTTATGTCCTGTTTTTGGTTGCTGTGTAAACTTTTACAATTTAATTGTTTTTAAATAGGTAATTTTGTGTGTTCATTTTAAATGGACTTAATTTTGCCATTTCAAACATATGCTGTTTAAATTATCCGCCTTTTAAACAGCAATTTCACTGTTTCTTTATGTTTAAATTATGACATTTCATGTGTATATTTATGACATGTTTTATTTTATTTTATTTTTATGTGGTTATTAATATAGTTTACTTTTATCTGAGTAATAGCCAGGGGTCCTCTCGCGTAACACACACTTTTTCTCATTTAGCTTATGTTATGAAGTTATTTTTATTATTTATTATATATTAAATTGATTTTCAGCATTTCAGCAAAAGGCTTAAAATCGTGAAAAGGTTGTTCCAAAAATATAAAAGAATATTATTTTTACCATAATCAAATTTGTGCTATTGCAAAAAGCATTTTTTGATACCGTCAATAAATTATTGTACCAATAAAAAAATACTGGGTCGCCAAAATGGTCTTATGGAGATAGCTACAACAGCGACCACTTCCCGATAGTCATACAATTTAGTTCAATCAAAATTTCACGATCAAAGCTCTAATCCATTACTTGGGGATAGTTGTTAGACAACTGTGGTAGGCGATAGGACCCCAGCAGTTTTTCTGATTATATATATATATATATATATATATATAGAGTGGATAGTAAATGTCTTTGGAGAAAATGTGTTGTGCATATAAACGCCACATTTAGTTGACACCGGGGCTCTTCTGTTCTCGTGTAACCACACCGTTACCTTCAAGCGTGAACAACACGTTCGTATCATTGTACATGTCCTCGTTCCTGGACATACACAGCAACTGCAAACATTTAAAAAAACAATAAACATTTGTCACGCTTATAGATAATATTCACGCATTTACCTGAGATGCACCAAAGAAGCGTCTGAACACACGCAACATGTCCTCTCTGTGTGATTTATCCAGTCTATCGTCCACCTGGTCCAGAATGTATACCGGTGATGGGTTCAGCTTCCATATGGCCAGTTTGAGTGCATAGGCTAGAACGGTTTTCTGTCCACCGCTCAGTTCATCTACAGAATCCCTCCACATGTCATTGAATTTTACACAAATCTCGAGACCATGCGTAAAGTCATCTCTGTCGACGGCCTTCAACGATGCCAATGAATTTGGCAATAGTGCACTGAAAATCTCTTGTAAATTTGTGTCGATAGCATGCAGAGTCTTCTGCACGACGGCTCTCTTCTGTTGGTCCAGCACCAAGATGTCCGGTTTGTCGTCGACAGTTTTTTGTCTGTATTTAGCCTCTTTTGCCACACGATCGGCAATCATTTTCTCGTAATAAATGCTGCTCTGCAATCCATCTCTCTTTGCCTTGACAGCGGTGAGCCTTTTTTCAAACTCTTTTGGATCGTTTGCGATGTAGTCGTACCGTGAATCTTGACGGCCAAATAAATGCTTGTCCTCATTGATCCATGGGGACTCTTTCTCGAGAAAGGCAACGGCTTTGTTGGCACTCTTCTGTTCGTCCAACCATTTCTCGATGTCTAACTCATGTTTCTTGATGTCAAGCTGTGTATCGTGATTCTTTTTGGAAATTTTTTCAGCCTCCAACTGAAGCGTTTGGAGCTCCGAATTGTATTCGCTGATTTGTTTCTTGTGCTCCTTTAGTTTCAATCTTAGATTTGTGGAGAGTTCCTCTATCTCAGCACTGCGTGTTTCAATATGGTTCAACTGTATGAAAATGGGTGTGTTAGTTACGCATGAATTAAATCTAATATAAACGATTTTACAAACCTTGTTCTCTAGCTCCAAAATGGTATTCATAAAGTCGGTCATTAGTTTTTTGTTCTTCTCAACGCTTATCTTCAGCTCATCGATCACTAAGCATACCATCTCGTATTCCTAAAAAAAAAAACAAATTTATATATATATATAAAACTATGTATTACTGTGAAAAACATATTTTAATTAATTTACACTATTGTACTGCTTAAGCTTCGTGCTGCTCTCGTCGCAAAGTTTCTTGGCCTGTTTCAGCTCTGCAATGGCCGTGTTTTGATCGCGTTTGCGTGTTTCACTCGAGTTGTCCAGTCTTCCCTGGACCTCTGTGATATTCTGCCGAAGAACATCTTGTGCTCTTTGAGCATCCGAAATCGTTGAATTAATCGCTTCTAAAAAACAAATTTCGATTATTAATAAGGGGCATAACCTAAATAGCTCACCCCAACCAAAAAATAAAAAAACGGTGCCCTTTTAAAACACCAAGAAAAAATATGCACCAGAAAATTAATTTTAAAAAATAAATTGCAACTAAAAAAAGACAATGCTCACCGAGAAAAAAACATGCTCCAAATAAACAAAAAAATGAGCAAACAGAAAAACTTATCTGCCCCAATGAAAAATGTTTTTGTTTTTGTAATAACATTATAAAAAATCTATTCGCGAAGCACAATAAGAAGCTACCGTTTATTTTAAGAAGGCATTTTTAGCATGTGGTAGCAGTTCTTTTAATATTATTAGGAGCGGCGCGTGGTTGTAATTGTTTTTGCGGTGATATATATATATTTATTTATTTTTTTGGTATAGGATTTTCAACTATTTGGTGGACTAAATTGAATTGTGTATTTTATTATTTTGGTGAACGCTAAATTCGAAGCCAATGTGCTCTGCTTTCTCGCGTGATCGAACTAAATCGTATATTTACCCAATTTCTTCTTAAGCTGCTCGATCTCAGCCTGGTCCTCATGGTACGACATACGTTGAATGGCATTTTTGTATTCGTCCTCTTTACCTTTTAGCTGATCCAATAATTGTACGCGCTTCTGTGCCTCTTGCTGCTCATCGGGAAAAGCATTTTTGATTGTGGCCAATTGCTTGTTGGTGGATTCAATCTCAGGCGAGAGCTTCCTGTATTCGGCCAGATCAGACATAATGTTTACGTCCACTTCGACGGGATCTTGTATGGGATGATCAGGATCGATAAATCTTTTGCGAGCATCCACAATTACACCGTCCAGCGAACACGATCGACCCATAATCTTCGGATGAAAACTCACCTTCCGGCACATCTCTGCAGTGGTGCAAATGTAATAGTTTGAAAATACCGCTTGCATTACACGCTCATTGACTGGCTCGAATTTAATACAATTTATAGCCATTTTTACATTGTTTGTGCCCACCGTTTTGGCTGCAATGCGTTTCTTTTTCTCGTCAATCGGAATCGGACTGGTCAAAGTTAACGGTAGCATAAGCGTTCGCTTGGCTAGCCGGCCCCTCTGTATGACTAGTCTGGTTGTATCACAGGTGTCCGTGACCACCGTGAACAGATTCTTACCGGCCAGTGCACTTATGGCCCGACTGTATTTCTCATCGCGTATATGAAACATCTTAAAGATCAGGCCATGCACGCTTCTGCGGTCAAAGTTCGGAAATGGATCCATGTAGACAAACTCAATGAAGCGATCACCCCTGATTTGCTCGAAACGTTTCTGTAGAGCAAGCTGCTGTGCTCTCAAGTCATTGCGGACCTCTTCGAGTGGCTCCAGTGTGCCAGCCACGTAATCTAATTCCAACAATTGCTCCCGGATGCGATTGATTTCCGTTGTCAGTACGGCGCAGACATTCGTGTTCAGCACATAGGGACCATCGGTCTCTTGTGTTTTGATCACTTTGGATTGCAGTTGAAGCATGCAGTTCTTCTGTTCGATTTCGGTGTTATCGATGGTCTTTTTCAATTCGGAAATTTGGTAATTGGCCTCTAGAAATACAAATTTATACAGAATTAGAGAATGTGTTGAGAATGTCGGCGATCGCACACCATAAAATAATAAAAATTAAATAAATAAAATATAGTAATAAAAAGAAACGTTGGCGTTAATATGGTATGATATAAAGCATTGTCACTAGTGCTGTCGTTGATAAATTCGGGTTTGCCGGTTCCTTGGTTCTAGAATCGTATTACGTTTCTGGACCCGATGTTTTTTACACTATTTAATACAATTTAATACAAAAGATAAGGGAAAATCAACACCATTTCAGTACCTACAAAATTGAACACCATATTATATATTTCATGATATATTATCATTTTTTTATATTACCATATTATTTTCAACATTCTTGATATTTTTTTTTTAAATATTCTCAAACTAGAATATTTATTATATTCTCAATATTATCAAGTAATTCTTGATATATTATTTATATTACATAGTGTATTACGGATATTACTTACAATTATTTTGGTAATTTTTAAAATATTAATTATATTTTCAATATTTTCAAGATATTTTGAAATAATTATTGATATAACGTAGTATATTACGGATATTACGTATATTAACGAATACTAAGAGAATGGGTGCATGGCCGCAAGCACCAGTCACAAATCTGCCCAACACAGATATGACATAAGTGCCATCTCTTTATGAATTGATCGGTATTGTCAGCCGAAGTCTTTTCTGCATAAAATAATGGTTAACCATGTTTTATGTTGATTGACTATTTGTTTTTTAGTAAAAACAGCGCGAAGCGCCAAAAGAAAAGCGCACATTTTTATTAACCAGAGAATGGATAGAAAGTAGTGGATTGCAAAAAACAAGAATATCATTTAACTTTAAAAAAATAATACATTATATATATATATATATATATATATATTATTTGTTATTTTTAGAGATTTTGTGCAGAAAAGTCTTTGTCTGACATTACCGCTCATTTATAAAGATATGGCGACAGTGATATTGCTTCGTCATAGAGTTGGCTCACAATTCATCTTCTGAAAATTGCAATTGGCGCTAGTAACATATGTGCCTAATGCTTATGACGTAATGTGTTTGGCGGAGATGTCTCGGCTCAAAACTCAGCTCGTGTTTGAGAAAAGATCACGACTACGCCGACGGCGCAGAGCAGCGTCAAGCTGGCATCATAGAGCCTCATCGAATGTTGTGAGTTGTGACAAGGTCACGGTTAGCTTTAGTGAAGCGTCGTTCATGAACGACTGACTCAAATCAAAATGCTCATATAGGAAAAATATGATCCAAAGACAAAAATTAGCATTAATAAATATAAACTGCGCCAATAAAAGAGTTATTAGCTTTTTTAAAAATATTCGCGCAAAAATTAAAATTAGGTGGTATATTTTCAATAATAATAATAAATGTGATGTCTATTTAAATACGATTGATTGTATTTGTGCGTATATTTCATCTGCAAGCGCATCATCTCAATTCCCATTCAAAATCAGCAGCCTAATTCTCTATTTTGATTTTTAAATAAGAATGAAGCTGGATTTTAATTGTGAAACATTCGCTTACCAGCAAGTGGAAACAAGATGGAAATACAGATTGAAATTAAGTGCGAGAGAGACATACAACGTTGCCAGCAACGTCAGTACTGAGCGAAACGTTGAAAGTTTATTTTTTATTTTTAGCATGTCAGTGCTGAATTTGCTTAGCAGCAATTTTTTTACAATTAAAACCCAGCTTTAAGCCGCGATGTCGCTGGAAACGGAAATCGAAACCAAATTTTATACAAATACAACTCTCAATGAGTTGTTTCGGTTGATACGACGTCAGAAATGTATCAAAACTGGCTGCTTTACTTTGTTTGCTTTTGTTGTAAACCGGTTTGTTGTATTGGAAAATACAAAATTCAAATTAAACAATGAAGAGGAAGAAGAAATGATCAAATTTATTAAAAATTACAACAAAAATTATTGGAATATGGAATTTTTCGATCCCTTTATACTAAAAGACAGCTTTTAAATGAAAATAATTTATTCTGTACTCGTTTGGACGGTGAACTAGGTTCGGTTTTTTTTATGAGATCCGTTATTATAATGTAAAACTGGTTTGCAGAAAATGAGCAAATGTGAAAAATATTATTGTAGAAAAAGACATTATTCCGCTGCTGCTGATGGACATGGATCCACTGCAAATCTTACGCACGGAGTGAGTGTGGAGACCACGTCGCTTCAGTAGATCTCTTACGCTTTGTATATCCTATTTTTGGATTAAATGAAATACATAATAATTAAACATGATATATAAAATATAGTAATATAGATTAGAGTTATGGCACCTGATGCGTCATATAAGTGGGATCCTTGTACAGGATAATTGTAAACAGTTTACTTTCATCGTGACTGTGACAGAACGTAAGCACAATGTGCGTATTGACGGCTTTCATAACCTGAATTGTACCATCAAATTGAAACATTGAATCTATGAGATAAAATAAAATAAAATATATAAAAATGAAAAAAAAAAACAAAAATCATACTTGGTTTGTGGGTTGACGTCAACCAGAAGCCTCGATTGAAGTCATCGTAACGCGCTGTGTATTCTACGTGATTTCGGGATTCTTCCCAGTATACGCGCAGAAACTTGTAGTGTATGTAGCGTGGTTTAGTGTCCCTAAAGGGTTCGTTATTGCGGTTATAGTCGCCATAGTAGTATGGTCTTTGACTGGTAATCTTATAAAAATAAAAATTAAGTATATTTTTTTAGTAAAATAAATATCTGGCACACTTACTTCTGGTGTAACCTCAGAAATGTGAACAGTAATGCATGATGAGTTCTCAATTTCGCCCTCCTTTAATCCAAAATGACGAATTTCCTCTACACCATACCACATGCCTTGTAGCTGCAAAAATTAAAATAAAATGTTTATTTACTAATTATAATACTATTTTTTTGTACTTTGACTACTATTCCAAATATTTTCTAACTATATTTAAATTTAACTTTAATTTTTACTTGTATAATTTATTTTTTATTTTTATATATTATGTACTTCATTTATATTAATTGTATTCTATCCATTACACATATATGTTTGTTTGATGTGTTAACTTAAGTGTATAGTTTAGAAAAGGTGTGAGAAAGGCTAAAATTGGATAAAGG
>JAAAKO020022323.1:0-14807 GCA_010015015.2 Bolitophila cinerea | reverse complement strand
AATCGGAATTTTAAAATAAAAAATGGTAATAAATATATAAACAAAAAGGGAAATAAAATGCATTTTAAATATATATATATATATAAAATTAATATAAAAACTATAATAAAATATTTTCAGTTTATATTTATATATGTTAATATATATATACAATTCATACTATAGCGTATATACTATATACCATATATAAGTATAAAGTATATGTTAAAACATAATTCCATGAAAATACGTATATAATATATGTTTGTATATATTTGTATACATTGAAGCAAACAGAAGAAAAGGGCGGTTCTCGATCCGTTACCGCCTCTCATAATGTTTATCTCATACATTCTATTTACTTGCATTATATAGCTTTAAGCATAGTCATACATGTATAAGTAATATTTATATGTATATTTGTATATATGCGATGTATATCTAAATATATGATATACAATGTATTTTTAGCCGATATGTATATTTATATATTTGGATATTAATATATTATGCATTTATTTAGATAGCAATATACACGCATATGACGGGTGTGGCTCAGATGTACGAATAATTATATTTGCAAATGTTCAAATGATAAAAATAGCATAAAAACCATAATAATTATATCTATCAGTTGCACTTGTTTTCTAAGAATACTAAGAAACCGTTTTGTACACAAACCCGTTTTTGAATCATTGAAGGTAGCATATAACGAATTTATTTCTAACAAATGATTTGCGGAGCCTAGATTGAAAATCTTATCGGTAGTATACTCCTGAACCAAAAAGCTATCGCGTGGCTGAACATATTAGCATCCGCGGGACACATTGTCCGCGATATATACACTTGAGATGGAGTATAAAATTGCGGCTCTTGCGGCTTAAAATTGTTTATAGGGATTAATATACATTTTTAAACTGTAAAATTATATAAAAATATAATGATAAATATAAAGAATAAAAACAAAATGTTATTTTTGGTACTTTTATTAATCAGGGACAAGGACAACCATTGCAATCGCATAGAAGTTTTATATGAGATCACAGAGTAAATTGTATATGAACTTGTCTGAAGAAAATCAATGTAAACTGTTCAACTTATGAAATATGCAATTTGTTTAAGTTTTTTTGAGAAAATAAACCCAGATTTTTGTGTTTAGTTTTTACCAAAATTTATTAAGTATGCATAATATTTAGAATGGTGGGGTGTTTAATCGTTTCTCTCATGAATAAAATCAAGTTATAATTTAAAGTGTCATAACCTTAAATTAGACATGAACATTAGGATAACATATGCGTACGGTTGTAACCGTTTAAGTTTTTTTTTATCAAAAATATTTTTTTAGTTCTGTAGGAGAGACTGGGGTGAAGTGTGACAAGGGAAATTTGTGACAGTGGCCATTACAACAATACTGTTTAATATTTTATAAAATGTAGTACTACATTTGGTCCGCATTTCATATTTGTGTGTTTGAACATTATCTCCATTCAGTAATAAACAATAATTATTGCATTTTAAAAGTTATAATATTGTGTTATTTTAACTTTTATAAAACATAATTTGTGAATTTAGCACCTGAGGTAAATTGTGACAAACAAAAAACAAAACAATAACAACATATTGGTTCATGATGCCTGCACCACTTGTGACCATTGTCATGAATAAGTAATCAATTTTACACAATATTAATCTATTTTTATCAAATATTTTTAATACATTTCACAGAACTGAATTGCACATTTAAGAATATAAGGAATATTAAACATATTTTTTTATAACTAAATAATTTAAAATGTACCTAAAAATGAACTTTATAAAATAGTAAATAGTATTAGTTCAAAAAGATCGTTTAACGGTGTTTTAATTTGATGTTACAAATTACCGCTGCATGTGTCACATCTTACCACACTAGTGGAGTGAGTTGTGACAAAAAAATGTCTCTTAATCTTGAAATTTCAGATTATGTGTAAAGATTTTTTAAATATTTTTTATATCGAAACAATAACAATCAAAGTGAATTTTAGTATGATAATTTAGCCCTTGTATTTACTGAGTAAAACGCATGTAAGCGAATAGTGTCACAATTCACCCCAGTCTCCCCTATGCATTTCAAAGTTGGTAAAGTCGCATCTTATGATCTGCAAAAAAGTACTGCTAACTGAATGTTGGGTTTAACTTTTATTCGGGACTTTTGTCTAGATTAATTAGAAAAATAAGAAAGCTGTCAAAGGTTAAACAAAATCTTACACAGACAGAAGCGTAAGTCCCATATCCGCACAATGCACCAACAAAAACTGACCTACAAGACAAAAGCGCTAAAGTCAGAGGTAGCAGTAATTTAAGTATATTGCGGTATTCAATTTAATCGCTGAATACTAAATCGCCATACCTTTGTTGGAAAAAGCAGAATTAAACGAAAAGTCGACATTATTATGTTGATTGCTTTTTGTTTTCTTCAAAAAACGGCGGGAAGCACCAAAAGAAACTCGCGTGGTAACGCTCTAAAAGAATTTACTTTACCAAAGAATGGAAAGAATGGATTTTGCTTGTTTTTTGAAAAGCAAAAAATATTATTTTTGGAAAATTATTTTTAAAAAAGTCAATCGCCAGCGCATTACATTTTAAGTACTTAAAATATATATAAAAAAATTAAAATGAGATATAGCGGATAATGTTTTTAGAGTAAAATAAAAAAAAAAGTAATATCACAGAGTTAAAAATAATAATCTATCAAAAATATTGGGATTAATTTTACAACTTCTGTGCCCTGATTTAAATCGATATATTCTAGTGTACAATTTGGTGATTGTCAATATTATGCATCGTGTAATTTTAGAAGTGGCCATTAAGTCAATAACTGTTAACTATCGTTTCTGTGTGATATAACAACAAATGTTTGAAAGGATTTCTAAAAACACCCGTACACATAAAGAAAATAAAATATTCTGTATTAAATCTCCAAATTATGATCCGTATTGTGATCTTATATAAACATATTATGGTTGTACGATATATTCTTAAGTCCATTCTTCTCACAGTGACAAGTATAAACGGCTTGGGTTCTTCTCAAGTGAATTTTTCTAACCAAAATTAATTATACAGAGCAATGCTTCGCGCGTTAATCTAAAGTGACCAGAACGCATTTAAAAAGAATTCAAACTTGGCATGGCAGTTCATTCTTTGCACAGGCATTGTGGGCTGTGCATTTTTCTCACCAAATTAATGAGAGAAGAATGCACTTTTTTGGTGACAAAAATTCTTTTTTTACACTTTCATATAAATCGGACGTGAGACGGTGAGACGGTGTGCATTCGTCTGTCGACCGATTGAGGAAAAATGCACTTAAGACAAATTCTCCTCCTCAACACAATAGCGTATATTTTGTATTGTGCTTTTAGTCCACGAAATCTTTCTGCATAAAAACATTAGGCCTTAGAAGTATAGTTACATCGTAACACGATGCCATATTTGCTACAATTACCATTTATATCTAATTTAAAATGTCTCTAAAAAGACTTTTAAATTTGTATTTAAAAGATTTAAAGATAATGTCAAATAGGTATAATCAATATGCTGCACATAGAATTTAGGAGAGGCCACTGATCGTTACCACACGAATGTACTACGATTGGCTTAATTATGATTGGCCGAAAGGCCAATCCTGATTCGGCCAATTCTGATTCGGCCAATCATAATTTAGACAATCGTGATTCGGCCATTCGCTTTTCGGCCAATCGAGAGACACCGTGGTTTGTGGCCGCAAGCGCCACAAATCTGCCCAACACAGATATGACATATGTGCCATCACTTTATGAATTTCAATAATTTGTTATTTTTAGAGATTTAGTGCAGAAAAGTCTTTGTCTGACATTACCGCTCATTCATAAATGTATGGCGACAGTAAAATTGCTTCGTCATAGAGTTGGCTCATCATCTGAATATTGCAATTTGCGCTAGTAACATATGTGCCTAATGCTTGTGACGTAATGTGTTTGGCGGAGATGTCTTGGCTCAAAACTCAGCTCGTCAGAATTTAATGCTTGGCATTCTTGCTTCTGACAATAAAAAGTCCTACAATATTTACCTGTCTTGGCTGAGGTAAACCCAATCCCTTAGTTAAAAAAGATTAAAGTAAACAAATTAGAAATAGAAGAGTCTCACTTCTCTACACCCTTAACATAATTTTAGTTTTAGAATTGCAAATATATGTGATTAAAATATTTGCGATTAGTCATTTTTGTTGGATTTTTTTAATAAAAATAAATAAAAAAATAAAAAAAAAAAACGTTTTTTTTATTCGAATTTTTATTTTATCGTATCAATTTTCAACATGAAAAAGTACAAATATTGTATAGATACACAATGCTCGCATAAATGTTGTCTTATACTTTATGTGATGTGATGTGGTTGACTTGCATGTTGGGTTGTTTGGGAATGGTTGTTGTTTTAGCTGTTTATTGTTGTTGTTGTTGGTTTGTTCTTGTATAATTTGCAATGTGCATGCAATTTAACTTTCACTTGCTTCATATAGTATATTCATTATTTTAGTGTTTGCGCACATATATAATTAATAGAATTACTATAATTAGGTTAAAAACTAAAAACAAAGTTAAATTTGACGTGTGGTTTTGAAATTTATAATTTATGCATATTTAGATAATATAGATTATAGAGAATAATTTATATATATATAATTCAATTGTATATAGGCCAGATAATCAAGTTGCTGATAAGAGATTGCGTGTGTGTTTTGAAATGGAAAGAACGTTTCGGAGTGTTCGGGGGGGAAGGGGGGGTAGCAGGGAGAAAAGGGAGAGTGTGTGTGTGAGAGAGAGATGAGGAGATTATTGTATAATATATATATTGGATGGTCTACATAACGGGCATACTGGGAGGCATTTTAAGGGGTGAAATAGAGCGAGATGGTTAAATACAATTGTTTATATATATATTTATAATAACTTGAGACATTCAACATTAAAAAATTTATTATAATTTTTGGTGGATAATACAGGGTGTAATCATTTTAATATTCATATATAAAGGATTAGTTTAAATGTTTTTTTGGTTTGTTTTACTCTTGGAATTTATGTATGTGTATCGCGGAGCACGTGTCTTTGTCGTGTATGTGTCCTTCCAAAATGGCTGGACGCACAGATATACGAAGTGCGGGTGGAGCGTTTCGCACGAACGCACAGTGATATTTTTCTCTGTTTGGTGTTTGGCTTAGCCATTTTCAATATAAATGTAATTTTCAGGTGAATTGCACTCAGTTCCATTGTTGTTGTAGATTTAAGTTATAGCATGCATTCGCAAACGCGACGCCATACATGTATTGCTTTTGAATTTCTCTTTATATGTATATTTATCACCCTGTATTTGGTGTTTGTGTGTATGTATGTGTTTGTGTATATTTGTTATATTTTTTATGGTGTTGTTGTTGTTGTTGTTTTTGTTGTTTTGGTTGTATTTTATTTTGTATGTATGTACATTGTAAAAATGGAAGCTTTTAAGTGTTCCTAAAATTATATGTTCTGCCTTTAAATTTGGGGAATGCAGAAATATAATTTTTCGAAGATTCTTATTGATTCGTTTTGTTAGTGTTAGTGTATTTTTGTGTGTGTGTGTGTGACTTTCTGTTTGTTTGTTTGTTATTTTGTTGTGTGATTGTTGTTGTTGTTGTTGTTTTTATATGAAATTAAAATTTATTGATCTATTTTGGATAAGTTTTTGCTGTTGTTTTTATATTAATTTTTTTCTGAAATACAAATGGATGGAAACTGGACACATAACAAGTTGTCTATTTGTATAAATTGTATAGTTGTTTTCTTAATAATACTATAGTCTGGGAAAATTATTGAAAACTCCTGGAAAATTAAATTGAATCTAAATATGTGTTTGGTGTGAGTGTGTGTATGTGTGTGTTTAAGAGGTTTTAGTTTTTGAATATAATTTTTATTTATATTAATTATTTAAGGAAATTATCAACATCAATTATTTTGTTTGTAATAGTAATTTGCTTGAAGCGTTAAAGTATAAATTATGTAAGTAGATTATAAATAAATACGATTATTACATTTAATATATTATTTGGTTTGTTAATAATAATATGGATACGATTTTAAATAAATTGTATGTGGTTTGTGTGTATTCTGTTTTTTGTATTATATACAATTAAGAAATATATATATATTATTTAATTACACATATAAATATAGCACGCCTAATAAATACAGTGTGAATATGTCTGTGTGTGTGTATGTGTATAAATGTCAGAATGCATGGGTATGGGTGTTATAGTGTGTGTTTATGAGAATGGACTGTCCAGGACATCGGAATGGCGGCGGTTCTCAAAATCAAAATCATAAATAGTCATAATTTATTAAACGTGCTGTATGTAAAATACATATTATGTATATTTATATAAATATGTTGTTTGTTTGTTTGTTTGTTTTTATATATGTATATAATATATATAATTTGTGAATAAAAAACTTTCGTTTGTAAGCGAGTATTTTAATATCATTTTTGGTTTGTTTATATAAATTTAAAAACATGTTTCTTGCTTTTCTGAATACTGTTTTGTTTATTTTGTTATTATTGATTTTGTTTAAGATTTTTTTATTATTATTATTTTTTTAATATTATGGTTTACATTTTGTGTTTGTAATTTACCTATTGAAATCGAAAGAAAAAACATTCTCAAACGAATTTCGATTTGCTAAACATTCAGAAATAGTTACTCAATCAATTCGATTTCGGGGTGAATACATCATATAAACCGCGTGCGGGGGTAGAAAACCACAGCTCCCTTATATTACACCACGCGAAATTTCGTAATTTCCCTTTTTTTGTTTTTGTTTTTGATTTCTAAAATTTATACTAAATGTTGTTCTACTAGACAATTTACGTAATAGTTTTTTGTTTGTTGTTGGTTTAATATTGTTTTGCATTGATTTAGGTTTTAAAACATCTTTTGTTTATATCTTTCGTTTTTATCACGTCTCCTCTCGTTTTTTATGTTTAATTGCGACGAACATTTCGCGTTCGTTTTTTGGTTTTTGGTTTTGGTTTGTTTTTATAATTTTTAACTAACATTCCAGTCTCAATCCTTGTGTGTGTTAGAGTGTGTGTATTTTTTGTATGTTTTTGGTTGTTCTTTCTTTGACAAACCCCTATAACTCTTGTGTGCGTTAAAATTATCATCCAGCCATTTAGTATTACATAAATATTTTAAATAGTTCTGGATTTGTGTGTGTGGGTGGTTTGTTGGTTGGTTGATTATTTAAAAATATGAATTTTATACAAATTAATGTAAGAGTTACTTGTGTGAGTATGTGTGTGTATGAGGAACGTGATGGGTTTACATAGCGATTAGTTAGGTCATAAAAGGTTATGACTTCGAATAACCTTTGTATGCGTTTTCTTGTAAATATTGCACAAAATTATTTAGTATGTCTAATTTATTTAAATGTTTTTTTGTTAAGCGTAAAAGCATATCTAAATTCTGCCCACAGAATTGAGGGTGGTTTAATAATGGAACTAAGAAATGCATGTGAAAATCTAATAATTTCAATAACTAAAACTGTTAGTTTTTTTAAAATTCTTTCTTTTGTAAAAAGTAGATAAAACTAGCAACAAACTAAGTCGATTGGTTAACTATATAAAGGAGACAGATAGCAAATACTTCGATTGCTATGTCCTAATTTTTAGAGATGATAAGAGATGTTCTGAATACTAAAAAAAATAATAAAAATAGTCACTTTCTCAGTGTTGTAATCAATTTAGTATAATCTTAAAAGACGATAATCTCTCAATTAGATACCCTTAAAAAATCTCAAAAACAGCGTTTCAGAAAAACGACTTATATTTTAACCAAAATAAAGACGATTTTATTTTGCAAGGATTTTAAATATTTTGGGTTTTTAGATTATATGTTTTGATAATTTGAGAGAGAGAGAGAGAGAGCCCTTGCGATTATTGCATTTGAGATTATCGATTTTTGAGATTATCAGATTTGAAATTATATGTTTTAGAGATTATCAGTTTTTGATGTAAAAATGTTTTTGGTTATGACATTTCAAATAATATATTTGATTGGTCGAATATCACGATTGGCCGAATTACGAATGGCCGAATCACGATTGGGCGAATGGTACGATTACCCGAATGGTACGATTGGCCGAATCACGATTGGCTGACTGATACGATTTGCCAAATCACGATTGGCCGAATAACAATTGGCTGAATTTAAAGGAAAAACAATCACAAAACAATTCGGCCAATCGAAATTCGGCCAATTGTATCATTCGGCCAATCGTATCATTCGGCCAATCGTGATTCGGCCATTCTTGATTCGGCCAATCGAAATTCGGCCAATCGTATCATTCGGACAATCGAGTGACACCGATTTATATCGATATATGACTTTAAATTTACGATATTGAGAGAATTATCAAACAAAAATGTATATTGGGGTTTTAGACTAACTTCAAATAACCACAGGTTAAAATTCATATCCTCATACACTGATTCTGTATAAAATACAATAATAATTAAATATACATACATATAATATAAATATACCATATAGTATATAAAAATACGAATATAAGATTTATAATATTTATGGATACACAAACAATTAGGACACATAATATTACCTAAAGTAATGTAATTTAATAATTGAGTAGAATATATTTATATAATACAAACATCACAATTATACATATTTGTATGCATGTCTGAGAATGAATAAGATAATTTTATGTCTTTAATTAGGAGAGTAACTATAAATATAATATACAAGAAAATCCTAACGAACACAAAAGTACTAAAGAAATGTGTATATGTGTGAATGTGTGTATAAATGTAATAGTGGTTGGTGTTTTCATTTCTATAAGACGTGTGCTGCTGCTGTCTTATGCGCTCTTTATCTCTTTTCTTTCTACCTATTCCTCTATCCCTCTTTCACTCCTCTTTCTCTCTCTAAATCTCTTTCTAGTTTTGCAATTCACCAAAGAAAAGCATTATAGCGCGTTGATCTCGAAGGTTGTGCGTTTGTGTGTTTATTACAGGCACCCAGAAAAAGGGGCGCATGCCTAAGCCTTCAAGTTATTGGTTGGGGCAGACAAACTTCTTTTTAAATTTTCTTGTTTCTCCTAATTTCATTTCTATTTAATTCAATTTACTTAAATCCAATAAATTTATATAAACGTGTATTATATAAATTTGTACAGTTCGAAGTCTGCGCTGACGACAAAGACGACAATAAAGCTTTCGTCATCGCAGAGCTTTTTTTTTGGTTGGTTGGTTTTATTTGTGGTTTATGATGGAAGATTAGAGCACTGCACACCGGTGACTGATGCGACTTTGTCGATTTTATCTGACGCAGCTTAAAATTCTATCTAAAAAAAACTGTATATTTTGTTATAACGTGGTTCGCGCATTTTGTCCAGTGCCAGTCGTCGTGTGAGGTGCGTGAACCTCTTTAGTTAGTTTTGCTTTTGGTGTTGTTTGTCTTGAAGCTCACCTGAAGCACACGATTGCCTAACGTGTACCCGTTCAGGGACTGTATGGCAACCACGGCCTCATCGTAGTTAGTCATGGTGACAAAGCCAAATCCTTTGCACTTGTTGGTCTGCAAGTCCTTGATGACTTTGACACTCTGTACGGCTCCGAACGGGCCAAACAATTGCCACAATACATTCTCCTCGGTCTCCGGGGCCAGATTGTACACGAAGATGCACCAGCCAGATCCGTTTATGGCATTCGTTGGCAGAATGGCATTTCCGAGCAGGTCACCAGTCAACGGGGAGAACCTTATGGGTGGATTCGACCTATTTAGATATATATTTATATGAATCGAACAAAGTTCGTTTAATTTACCTGAAACGACCGGTTGGATGATGAATGGGACCAGCGAAACGACGATTCGTCTGTGGTGTCAAGTAAGCGGCCAACGGTGGCAGAGACTTATTCAAGTTACTGCTCGGGTTATTGGCGAATTTAACGGTAATCGGTTCGGTGGCACCCTTCGGAGTTGTACCGTTCAGCGATTGAATTGCACGTTCAGCTTCGGCACGCTGATCGAATCGGATGAAACCAACACCTTTGGAAAGCCCTAAACAGGGATATTATCACACTGGTCCATCCGTACAGGAAAGATTGCGCGGTGGCAAGTATTAACAATTTACCTGTTATGTTATCGCACAGAATTCTCGATGTAATGATTTGACCGAATGGCGTGAACAGGTTCTCTAGGTCCTGCTGGGTCATGGTTTTCGATAGTCCGGACACGTACAGGTTGGCACCCTTGATTGCGTCTGAGCTGGGTCGAGCGAATGAAACCTACAAGAAAAAAAGCATTAAATCTATAATATTTTACACTGAAATTCACATACTTTAATCGTCTTGTTCTGCAAACGTAGCCCATTGAATGTGCTGACCGCTTTGTCTGCATCTTCAGCGCGCTGGTAGTTCACAAATCCATAGCCTAAGCTTTGACCTAGTTTAAATAAAAAATAAACATTATTTTATTTATTCGCTTGCAAAGCACGACCCAAAAAACAGTAAACAAAATTCTGAATAGGTCTCCATGTAGCTCACCGGTGACCTTGTCCCGGATTAGTTTGCAACTCTCCACCTCGCCGATGCTGGAAAATAACGATTTCACCTCTTCCTGGGTCATCGTTTGCGGCAAGTAATTCACAATCAAATTGGTCTTGGCGTCATCCTGGACACTTCCCACCGAACCGGATCGGCCATTCTGTTGTTGCGTCGTTGTCTCTATGCCGTTGGCGATCATTTTATTTATTGATTTAGTCTGTGTTGTCTGACTTGATTGTCCTATTGTTAGGTACGCTGTATTTCTTGCGATTTTCCGGGATTTCGGTTGCGAAACTTATGATTCGTCAATGTTTCTTTTGTTAAAAATTGTGTATTTTATTAGTGGCGTCCGAATAAGCGTATCGTGCAGCTTGTGATCGGGCTGGATTCAAAAGTCTGTAATTAAAATAAAACAAATATAAATAACAAAAAAATAAAACATTTTTGAACTCAATCTTTAATTGAAAATGATCATAATTTATGTCCCTATAACTCCCATTAATGTTATAAACCGTTTATTATCTAACTCCCATGCGGTAACTGTCAAAGTAAGCATTGTGCATTATTCTCAAGAGACATAACGTCACGAAAAAAATCCTGACGATAAATCACAACTGGCTTGTGACTTATTCTCAAGTGATTTAACGCCAGGAAAAATAGTGAGAATAATGCACAGAATTTACCGTGACGCTAAGTCTATTGAGAATAAGTGCACTACTCTAACAATTTTTCCTGTCGTTAAGTCTTTTGAGAATAAGTCATTGCCTGTGCAATTATTATTATTGAAAAACAACAACAACACAAATACACGGTGACTATAATGCACAAAGAAAATAAACTTTGTAAAAAGCTCCCATATTTTTTTCTCTATTCTTCGATTTGTGTTTTTGTCAAGAAAAGGGGGCTAAAAACGTTATGGGGTCTATTTAATTTAGCCACTCCCATAAGGAAGATCAGATTTGTTTTTTTTAAGAAACGTTTTTTAATCCTTTTACTGACTGAACTTTGCCGCCAAAGGAAGATTTTTTATCGATGATAGAAAGCTTTTTGTGAATAAGGCAAAGAGGAGATCTAGTTTCTAATTTTAAAAGCACAATTTTTTTAAATGCCTATCGATTAAAGATGGGGGTAATTTATTTTCAAATGAATCTTAAGTATAACCGTGTGATATCACGTAAAAAGCAAACTTTCGATATTGATTGAAACTAGTGACAATCTGGTTTAATATAACAGACGCACCAATAAATTAATGCTTTTTGAAAATATTTTGAGTACAATATAATATTTGGATGCCGTACTGCCAAGTCAAGTAATGACTAAAGATTTTTTTAGTGACCCTGCAAATTTTTTTTCATTCTGGAAAATTTTAGGAAAAACACAATTAGAAATCGTCATAAGACGGAGGTTGGTTATAATTGTGTTTTTCCTAAAATTTTGCTTTTTCATAATTTTTGAATTCCAAAAAATGGTTGATCCTGTGAACATAATTTTTTATTGGTCAGATTTTTGTAATACATAATTTGGAAAGTACAATTTCAAAAAGTAGAATTTTGTACCGCCGGCAGGTTAAGGGTTAAAAAAATATCATTGCATTCATATAAATATTTTTCCTAAAATATTTTTTATTGTTACTATAAATAAAATCTGTTTGCAATAAATAAATGATTCTTATCAATCAAAAAAAAAATGAGACATTGAACAATTTGTAGGTTAAATAAATATATAAATATTGTATATACAAAATAATTTTTATTTTGGATACATTTTATGAATTTGTTGGGCACCCTTTATTGTAAGCCTTATATTTATACATAAAATAAAATAAAGTGGTAATATTGTATTGACCCCCTCTGGATCCGCCAATGAGTATAAAAGTGGGTAGATATATTTTAATTATTTTTGGAGGAGTCTGTTGAAGGTATATCTTCTAAAGACAGCCAACTATAGAGAAGACCCGCACCCTTTTCAAGCAATTGACTGTGTTTCTACTTCATTCTTTCTCGTTACTTCATTTTTTAAAACAATTTTGCTTCGCAATTAATAGCACAATACTACAAAAAAAAAAGACCTTACAATATGTTCCTAAGATTTTTTTCTTTCATTCTATTAAAAACAAATTCACTTGTATTGCTATATTTTAATTTGAAATGAGCAGATTCAGGACAAGTCTTAAGTATATTCCCCTTAGACCCCCACAAAAATAATTTTAAAAGTGATGAATGTTAAAAACCCTTGCCCTTAAGGTAAATTTTTCGGGAAATCATTTTGAAATAACGGACACCTCCTATATTGTTTTGTTTTTGGGGAGAGTGCACTGAAGTACACGTTAGCCATTTCAAATCTGTGGGCTGAATGACATTTGAAAAAATACACTGTTTGAAGTTAACAGAATTTTTAACCACGGCTAACTTTGGAGAGAGTGAAAGAGGAAAAAGAGAAAAAAGAAAAATGTATGAAAATAAATTATTTTAAAAATTATATTAAATAAAAATACAAATTTTGGTAATGTTTCCGAAACAGTAATAGGCCAATGATCGTTATGTCCAAAACGAAACGGACATAAGACCTAAAAACAGACATAAAGCCCAAGGGCCTTATGTCGATTGCATACAGACTATAAAAGCCCATGGGCTTTATGTTCGTGGGCTTTATGTCATCCGACCTAAGCCTTACGTGACGTTACGTTTCAGTTAATCGAAAAGTAAAATAGCAAATTAATAATAATAGTATACTTATTTTTAATTAATATTAATCATCCCACCCTTTGATTTCAAGTGTGCGTAAATATATTTTGGCTAGATATTAGTTAGCTGTGAACACCTTCGTTTGAAAGTTTACCTCTAAAGATTTTGAACGCCATTTGCCATCCCCCCTCCTTTTTGACCCCCACAAATGGTTATCGTCACTTATCTCTGACGTTTGATGTCCGATTGGCATGTGTAATACATCGTTGTAAAGGTCTTGGGGATCACTCAAGATATTTAATAAAGGTCTGTGACCTTAGATGTTCCTTTTAAAAAAATAAAATCATTATCTCATTTCCTATCACCCTAATGAAAAAAATGAAGCTCGCCAAATAAAATTAAATTTACGGTCACAAACTTTTTTGTTTTTTTTTTGAATCAACCTCGTTTATATTTGTTTTTATCGCCCAAAAATGTCCTTACTGGATTCAAACTTAAAAATACATTTCTGATTCGAAAACACTGCGGCATTTGTATTTATCAGGTACATGACACTTTTTCAACTTTGAGAAAACCGAAAAAAAAAATGTGAACATGGATTTAATGATTTTTGTCGACCTTTTTTGGTATTACGGTGGTTTAATAGGGTGGTAGGAACTGAGGTAAAAAATTTATATTTCGAAAGAAACATATGAGGTTATTGACCTATATTGAACATCTTGACCTCCACAACAATGTATTACACATGGCGATAGGTACGTCAAATGGCAGATATAAGTGATGAAAACCATTTAAATAGAAGGTTCAAAAAGGGGTAGGAAAATAATAAAGCTTATTTTCAAACTAAGGTGTTCACCGCTACCTTTTATTTCGTAATACGGTCATTGTCCCTCTTGTTTTACGATTATTTTGTGTTCGATTTTTACGAATTTATTTAATTTATTTTTATCAATTAATTTCACCACTTTGAGTTTATTCTTGATGATTGATGATTGATGGTCATTTGTTGATTTTTATCTAGTTAGAGTATTTTTCACGTTATTATAGAGAAAAATAAAATACACTTTGTTTAGGCTCCAACGACTGGTTTTCATCCAGTGCTGAGAGCCATAACCACATCTGCCATAGAAGTCCCTTTGGGTCTGCCACCTCAACACCTCTTCATCGAGGCGGAAGCCATGTCGGCGGCACAAATACTTTTTTCTCAGCGGATGTTGGAGTCACGCCTCCATCTCGAGCGAGACCATCACTCGTAGGCCAGAATTTAGAATGCCGTCAGACTACGACATTCCGAGTTTTCGTTGCGGTAAGAGGGTCGAAGCCGCTATCCTTTCATGAGAGCTTTGGACACGCGGTATACTCCGTCTACTATATGGGAAGTTGTGGTACACCAACGGTTCTCTCAAAGAGGGGCTTCAGGATCTAAAATACATTATTCCAACCTCTCTTCAACTGAAGATGAGGCCATATCTAAGGGTGGGTATGTTTCTGTTTTCCAAGCAGAAATATATGCCATCCTTGCATGCGCGCAGTTAG
>JAAAKO020022312.1:0-14807 GCA_010015015.2 Bolitophila cinerea | reverse complement strand
ATTCGTTTCTATTTAATAATATAGAAAGCTACAAGATAGTTATAAAAAAATGAATTTGTATTTATAATGATAAAATAGAATATTTTGCTAAATTGTTTTTAATATTACTAATTGGTCATTTTTGCTTGTACAAATGGTTTTTAAAATAATCAAATAGATTTTATATCTAAATTATTTTCAATATGACTATTTGGTCATTTTCCACTATACAAATTTGTAATTATAATGATCAAATAGAATATTTTGCTAAATTGTATTTAAAATAGCTATTTAGAAATAACATAAACTATTTGGAAATACATTCTACTAAATAGCCAAAATGTACCAGCCGCCATATTTTTCAAGAATACAAATTAAAATGGTGGCGTTTGTTTTTTTATATATATATATTAAATAGTTGTGTTAACTATTTTAAACTATAATATTCATCTATAAAATACTAGCAAATACATAATTCTTATTATTTTTTTATTTCCTATAAAATGGTACCTGTTTAAGGTCAAAAATATGCATTTTTAAATATAATAAAAAAAAATCTTTTTTTTTATTAAAACTTTATAGGTTTTTTTTCAAGGGCGCGTTGAAATTTTTCGATCTATTTTAAAAAACTGCAGGATGAAATTTTCTTGGCATCTACATATTGGGTTGAAAACTATCAAATTTTCAATAACATGTAAGTTATTTGTTTTATAAAAATATAACTCATAGTCAAAATGAAAAATGGGTTGCATGAGATAAACAATCATTATTTAATTTAAAGTGTAGCAATTTAGCCAAACATGCTAATAATTTTGACTAAAAACAAAGTGGCGATAAATTCTAAATGGAAATATTACATGCTAAATAGCCAGAATGCTAAATAGCACTGAAAAAAAATAATAAGTCATATCTATAGCTAATTAGTAATATCTATAGGTAATTAATCATTTTTGCAAACAAGTAATTACAATGATTAAATGGTTAGTCATTTTTGTGACAAGCGTTCAATTACCACACTGTAATATTTGTGCATTTTTTTTACTACATTTTGTGCACTTTCTGGCTATTTAGCATAGTCATTATGGCTAAATAGTGCTAAAATGTTGTCAAAAATGTGCATATTTTGGCTAAAATTGTTAGTTGGGTTGGCAATGCGCTTCAGTTCATACTGCGTTTAATTTGGATAATTCCATATTATATTTTATAATATGCTTTCTGGGATGATCACACGGAGATAATAGATGTCTTATAAGTTATAATAGTTGTGTATATTATTGCGCATATATTAAGGTATATATTCACGTAATTTATAAAGAGATTAATTTTAAAAGTACGCGCTGCAATATTAAATATATTCCGCTTCTATTGTTTTCTGTTGTGCCTGCAGTTTAGTTCGGTTTCTCTCAACACATAATTAAGATAATAAAAGCCCCCGCATCTTTAGAATGAAGCAGTGATTATCTGTTTTTAAGTACCTTTTCTTGCAAAAGCACTACAGTGTGTGTTGAAGAGTATATCTGTTAAATGCAATACTTATAAAATTATTATTACGACTATATTATTTGTTTTACCTTTTGCCATTTTATATTATTACCGGGGCTGCAGATTTAACAAAATGATGGAATAAATATATGACGAACATTATGTTAAAGAAGTGTGGAGTGGATGTGGATAAGAAGAATTTCGATAAATTGGAGTGTTATGCACCGAAAATATTTGGTGTGATTGAAGATGCGCTTGATTTTTTTTCTATAAATTAAAGGAAAATAAAAAGTAAAAATATAAAATGTAACAAAAAAAAATGATTTATATACCGCTAAATTTTGAATTTTTTTGAATAAATAATTAGTTTTTTTAAATCAAGTTGGCGATGTATAATTATTAAAATAAATAAATAAATATTATAATAAATAAATAAATATTACTATAAATAAATAATAAATAACAAAAACAATTAATTTTGACATTGTATTCCCGCGCCAACAACCAAATGAACATACTAAAAACAGGTATTAAACAGCAAAAAAGCCAAAAAGAAGCAAAAAAACTGAATAAAGGAAAACATACAAATAATACAACTAAAATATTTTTTACTTATTCTCCTTTGCCAACAAAATTCTGAATTATTTAATATTTTAATGTAATCCCGTAATATTTAATTTAAAATATTGAATTTCTGAACAATGTGGGCACAGGAAGACATTGTAAAAAAAATACGTTTTGGTTTTTTAATTAGCAAAAAAAAACAAAAATGTGCTGCTAGTTATATAAAAATGTGCACCTATCAAGTGTGCCTAACGTTTAGCACTTTGCGAATATTTATAAAAAAACTTTAAATTTGGACAGTTTAAACTTTCTGGTTGGTTATTTATCGGTGAGCTCTGTTATTTTAAAGTACTTTTAGTGCACATTTTTTTTATTAGGAGCAAATTTTTAGAGCGATTTGTTTTATGCTTTTATTTTATTACCGCGCTTCCGCACGTATTTTTATTTGCTTTAATAGAACTTTAAAGCAGTATTTTAAAAAGAAAACGCGTAACAAATTGTATTAATAAACAAGTAAAATACTAGCAAAACCTAAAATATTATTAACCATCGAATGGAAATTATAAGAAGATTCTGTAATGGCTTATCAAAAAAATTGGGGTTTACTTTATTTTATAGTTTACACCGTCTTTGGAACTTACCAACTCTAGGCTCGGTCGTACGTTAGGGAACTTTTTAAGAAAGACTGACTAAAGTCTATAACTTCTTAACAAAATATTTCGCAATAATATTTTTTAATTATATAACTAATTTAGAAATCTTCTTTTTGTGCAAAAATCATAATCTTTTTTTTCTTTTTTTAAAAAAGTTTTCAAAAACTTTGATCTGCCGTGGTAACCTTACTTTCACCTAGAAAATAATATAAAACTAAAACAATACTTTTAAAATATATAAAAAATGACTTTAAAAAATTATCTTTTTCCCTCTAAGGTCCTATTGGGTCTACTATGCCCTACCATTTTTGTATAAAAACAAGTAATTTAAAAAATGTAATGAAAAGGAATACTATACACAAAAAAAAATAAAAAAAAATAAACATTAATATCTATAATATCTAATAAATATTGTTGTAAAATTGTCTGCAACATTCGTATGATATATTAAGAAAAATATAATTAGATATTTGCAAAGGAATTTTATCACTTTAAATTGTTTTGGCGTTGATGTTACAAGTTCGTTGGGATGGAAAAGGGATTTGAGAGAAACATATGCAAAAAAAACTATATATCGTAATTAAGGTATTTTTTCATTGAAAACATACATATAAATTAGAAAATGGGGAAATCTGGGGAACTTAAGATAATCATATATAAACTATTAAAAAGTAAAAAAAAATGTAATAAGTGCTATTGTAAAGTAAATATAAAACAATATTTAGATATGCAAAAATTTTAAATATGTATTTGTGGGTTTTTATGTATATTATTGAATATTAAATATTGTTCATTTTTACAAAATAATTTATATTAATATTTCGAATCATTTATATTAATTTAGTACTAGTATATTTTATGAAAACCAGACTTATTTTTCTATGAAAGAATATAAAATTTATTAATAATTATTAATTATATAAGAATATTCAAATTCAATTATAGTAAAAATCAGCTATATAAACAAATTGTTTTTTCATAATTAAATATTGAATTGATTTTGACATGTTCTTAACATATCCAAGAAATGTGAAGTTTCCATTAATTAAATTCAGCTGTGGTAACTTAAAATTTAAATAAAAATATTTTTAAAATATATAACTTATTAGTAAACTATATAAAAAAAAATATTTCATGAATCGCGTTTAATACTAGTTTCCTTTTTATAATGTTGTAGTAACGTTAAATTACAAAAATATTGTAACATAATTTTTTACATTTATTACTTATTTAAGTAACTTAATTATGTAAAAAATTTGATATGTCAATAATTTACTTTATTTCTAAAAGAGATATATTTAAAAAATCACTTGATGTTTTTATCCTTTTTTTAAATAAATATAAAGTTTTCATAAACTTTGATATGCCGTATAGCAACCTTACTTTTATCTAAAATGTACATATTAAAAAACAAGCAAAAACAAACAGAAAAAATACAATAATTAAAAAATATTTGAAAAAAAAACCTTTTTCCATTTCTACATCTTGCATGTGTGACGTCACATGTACATATATATTAAAAAAGTCACTCACTGCTATTTTAATAGATATATGCATATGGCTTAAAAAATAACCATAATTTTTTTCCTTTATCTTTTGGAGATATGCAATTCTATAGAAAATAGAATTAAATTTAAAAAAAATGAAAATATATTTAAAAGGCCGTTAAAAAAATCGTAATTATTTATAAAAAAAAAAAAACTTTAGAGTGAGATTTTTAAGCAATTGATTTTTTTTAATTTTGAAAGTCATTTCAATCGTAAAACTATCAATCGCTCAGGATTGAAACTAAACGATTCCGTAACACGATTGAAGCGAAACTTCGTTTTTCGCTAATTTTAATCAAAAACCACCAATGCTTGTTGATACGTTTGAAAAAAAAATTACGCCAAATTTATGAAATATAATTATAAACCATTTCAATATTATATTTCACCTCATAATTGAAACTTATTTTCAATAATCAAAAGATTGACAATTAAAAGCGAAACTTAAATTCATTACACATTCGCTTTTTATCAATCGCTATTGAAACTAGCTTTTAAATACGGGGAGAAATTGTTTGAAAGTTTCAATATTGAAAGTTTGAATATTGAAAGTTTCAATATTGAGTTTCAATCGCTTAGGAAATCTCACTCTTCTTAATGTCATGAAAGAAGAGAGTGTATAAACTACAAGCATAGCTGTCATTAAATAAAAATTTAAAAAATCATGTAGTAATAAATTTAATTTCTTACGCCGAAATTCTTAAAATGTTAACCACCGTAGTTTTTTGCATCATACTGTTCGTTGGCTTACTGGGTCATTGCAAAACGAAACGCGTACGGCATGTCAGAAAGCGGCAACGCAACAAAATGCATCGCATTTATTCCTCTCTGCGTTGCCAAAGAAGGTTTTTTTGCGGTTTGCGCGCGCGCGTTGCGCTCTGCCGGTGTTCGCGGTGTGCGGTGGTAGGTGTAGGTGGTTGTCAAGTCAATGCTCAATTGCTCAGCAGCGGAGTAAACATAAAAATATCGTCCTTGCTCACGCTCACCGCTCACGCTCGCGCTCACGGATCACCGGCACTGCCAAGAGCCAACGGCAAGGCAAGCGGCAATGCGTCGTTTATTCAACGCGCTAAAATTTACAAAACTATACTCAGTACTTAACACTCAGCTCAGAGTAGGCTGTCAGGCTTGCATTTAAATTTTTTTGCAAATAAGTAAGTATTGAGTATTTATATGATGCTCTTTATTTCATCTTTGTCCCAACCGCGCCACTGCGCGTCGCGCATGTACCGTGATTCTCTTTTCCACTATTCCATTTCCCTTCTTGCACCGCATCGAATGCGCATCGCTCCCGCTCACCATCGCACTGCATTGCTTATTTGACTTCAAAATTCAGTTTCACTGTCTTTCATTTTCAGTTCGCTCTTTGCCGTTGTCAAGTCGACTTCTTCTGTGTGTGCGTTGTTTTTATTAGAGAGCCCTACAACATAAAATATACAGTACAGTACACATAAATACACCGTTTCCACACTCAGCACTCATTTATCTATCGTTTGTGCGCCATTCGTCGTCGTTTTTCATTTGTTGTGTTGTGTGTATTTCTTTGTGAGCGCCGTGCGACCGACTCTCGCCATCGCCAAACAATAAAACATAATATATAAAAATCCGCATTTTGTGTGTGTGTATATAGAATAACGCGCATATGTGTTTAAACGATTTCACAAGGATTACTCCGTGCAAATCATCCCAAAGAAGCAGCAGCATTAGCAGAAATAGTTTAAGTTTCGTATAAGAATTTAAAAAATCTATAAAATACACACATACACACGCACGCGCGTCGTTTTGCATTGTTAAACAATATATCAATTCTATATATATACACAAAAACAATACTCTTGTGTTTGTGTGTGTGTGCAAAAGTTAGCTTGTAATAAAAACACAAAAATTGTTTGTGCTTTGTGTACTAGTGTGTGTGTGTTATTTAGTTTGAGTGTGTGCGTGAGAGAGTGCGCCACTAGTTTTGTTTGTGTGAGTGTTTTGTGTAGATTGAACGACAAGGAGCCCCACAAACAGAACGACATTATGTTGTTCGAGAATCCTGCCGCGGCAGCTAAGCTTCCATTCCCATATAACGTTCCGCCACCAATGCAAGCCGCCGCTGCCCTTCCGATGCCAACTCTCAGGTAATTTGATTTTTCTCGTGTGTTTATTTTCTGCGTAGACCTCCAAAACGTGTCCTGAAATGAAAAACATGCAAAAAAACATGATTTCTAGTATGCGTCGTTTTTCGCTGTCATGCACGCGGCGGCGAACACACACACACACACGAACGACCATGTTTCGCACGGTGGCGGCGCACTTCTTGCACCGAGTGTACCGGCAACGGAGTGCGCGCGCGTGCGTATTTTTTGTATGAATGTGTGTGTGTGTGTGTGTGTTACGATAGTTGCCTGCTGCTGCTGCTGCTTCTGCTGTTGGCTCTCTTTAGCCCAAGCTCAAAATACAATACAGAAAACAGAATACCGACAAAATGGAAATATACCAGAGCCAGAGAACCAGAGTTGTTACCATTACCAGTTATTGCAGGAGTTTCGTGTCGGCCCGTGTGTTTCGTCGTCTGTATTTTGTGTATGTGTGTGTTGTGTATTTTCTTGTGACGTCCTGAGACTTCTCGCCGACAAGGGGTTGTTTTTCTACTCGATAAACGTGTGTTTTTCGCATTGTGTCTACACTTATCCACGCGCACTGTATCTGTATGTATGTATGTGTGAATTGATGGTTTTTTGGCCGTTGTTTGGGAGTTGTTTTATTACACAAAAAAATGTTTTCTAAAATTCAAGAGCGTCCGTGTTTTGACGTTTGGAGCTCCCAGAAATACACTTTAAAATACAAATACAAAATCGACACAAATAAGAGCGAGAGAGTTTTGTTTCAATGAAATGCGAATTTTCGTCGCGTTCAGGGTTGTCTTCTATTGATTTTCCCGTGTGCTTTTCGGGACTGGACAAAGTGTGAGGGAGGCGGTGGCTGTTATGGCGAGTTTACTAAGTTTAGCGTAGCTAACAGCAGAAAACATGCGTGTGCCTCGTGTGCTGCCTTCTGGCATATTCTCTAGTTAAAAAAACACTATTTGGTAACCTTTAAGCTAGACAACATTGAGGAGTGGGAATTATTTCATTTTATACCGGGCAAATCAAATCAATTAATAAATACACACACACATAAATACGCAGTTATAATATTTACAAGCCCCAAGTATAATTATCGCTGTTCTTTTACCTGTCTATTTTAAACAAAAATAAACTAAATTGGTATTTTGCTGATCTGACTAGATATTATATGCTAATTCACCAGTATTGGTAGATAATCAATGTTTAAAAGGACTTGCCACAGTAATCTTATCCACCCACTAAATTATATAATTTTTTTTATAATTCCAGTATTGTTATGTATATTTAAAAATATAAATTTATTTGTCTGCTGGCTGTGGTCTTCGAGAACCTGGCATTATTATGCTCTCAAGGTTGCAGACCCATATCGAAGAAACCCTTCGGTTGTTTTTGTTTTCGGAGAGGGTATTCGTGAATAGATCGCATATAAATACACTAAAAATCATTGTGGAATCTCTCATGGTATCAACTCCAAATATCAAAATTGTATTTCTAGGAAATCACACGCTTATATGGAAAAGGGCTCAAAGATGTATAAAATATTGAAAAATCAGTATTTTAGAGTGTCCCGTCTGTAATTTAATGTAAATGTGTTTGGAATCAAATTAAATGTTTTTAAAATATCTGAATTTTAATCAAAATGGTGACCTTTTAAGAAGATATGTAATAAACCATCCTAAAATAAAGCCTTATTTGGGTCCGTGGACCCTCTTTCCTGGTCAGGATCGGCTCCACTTGAATTGCATATATTTTTGTCAATTCAAACATTAGATCGCGGTCAGCTTGTTCATAAAAAATCCCTAAAAACGGGTGCACAAAAACTTTTTTCCATGTCCTGTGCACAAGTTCTTTCATATAAGAAAACATAAGAATTTATTGCTAAAAGTTTAGGGCATAAAATATTTTGAAAAAATTCACGAATTTTATTTGTTTTGGAATACATTTTGGGAGCGGTCCGATAATTTTCTAAATAACAGAACCCGATTGCATACTCCCACTGCAGATGTTGTACCCTTGTAAAAATCTCCCAAAATCTTTTTTCTCTATTTTTCAGAATTTTATAATGTATATTACACGATTTTGTATATTATAATTATTAAGGAATAAGCATAATATTACACAAATATAAAACAACACCAAATAATAAGATATTATATTTTGCTAATATCAAAAATATGAAATATGATTCAACAAAATAAAAAAATATTATATTTTCAATATTTTAGATATTTAAAATATTTGTTATTATTTGCAAATATCAAGAAGAATATTATCATATTTTAAGAATTTTGAAAATATAGAAATGTATTTGCTAATATTTGAAACATATTTTATATTACGAAATATACAAAATATTTTTAATATTATTAATATTACGTTAATTTTATATTTTTTTTAAATTCATCTACTGAAGTAGACGAAATTTAATTTGTTTATAAAATAAACTAAACTAACTTCAGATTTTATACAGTAGGCGTTTTTTTAAATTCCATATACAGGTACATATCCTATATTTTAAATATTTTAAACAGCGCGTAAATTAAGAGAACTATTTCAAAATTCAGTTGAACGAATCTAACCAAACTAACATACAAACTGCTTAAATTTTACATCATAATATTACTCCCAGTTTGTATTTTAAATAAAATAAATAAAAACTTAAATTTTTAAATCATCTTATTGCATTTGTGATATTTATATCCCATATCCCATTGAGTTAATTATCCTATACATATCCTATATTTTATTCCATACAGTCCAAAAATCTCAAAATTAAAAAAGTCTAAAGATTAAATATAAAATATAACCTAAAAAAGCCCATAAAGTTAGCGATAAGCATTATAAAGCAATAAAAAGTTTGAACCTAAAAATTGTTTTTCGGCATAAACTAAACAATATACCATTACATGGTAAGCCAACAAAAGTATACCTGTCAAAATCGGCAAAGGTCTCGCTTTGTTTATTTGCTACTTAAATTCTATTTCATTCCCGACGAATTATAATTAAAATCTATTACAACTATGTGCCAAACAATTGAATTCCATTCTCCTTAGAAGACCTTCTTACAGCTCATTGAAATTAAGATGAATTTAATAGCAAACACACCTTACATTATTATACATGTATTCATTATTAAACGCATGCGATTAAATGCCTCGATGGCGCAAATAAATGACCTTTGAGATTTGCGTTCATGAACGCACGCTTACAAACACACACACACATACTTATTAAGAGTGCATACACCGTGAGCGACTGCGAGACTTGATGAATTTTCATTGAAAAGTGCGAGTGCTTTACTTTCACTGCGTCGATATGTAATACATATAAGGCACATGGACAATATATTTATATAGGTATATAACGTGTATAAATAATATAATATAACATATTGTAAAAACAAAGAATAACGAGACGACCGAAAAGTATAAAAAACACAATATCGACGAAACAAGTTTGTGCGAGTTTGATAAACCCATAATTATAGTACACGAAACTCTATACCTATAATACAGTGTATTGTATAGTATAACATATAGCATTTCAACGATGCCGGTCGACCGACGCGACGGACGTTGAATCGTTGACGATGACGACGCAACGCATGCGGCAGACGACGACGACGGACAAACTGAATGTTTACAAAATTCAATATATTATAATACATAGAAAAGCACGAGCGTGTGTGTTTGTTTGTTTTTGTTTAGGTGAGCCAGCGATTGTTTGCCGGAGAATATGCTTCACATTTATTTTTTAATGCGCACACATACACATACAAACATTAGCTCTGTGTTTGTGAAATGCAGATTTCATGTAACAACTTCATACTATACTTCAAGTGCCGCCACGGCGTTATGTTGGTTTAGATGCGGCCAATTTAGTTTTTGTATTCAATTTATAATTTATGTATAAACATGACGGCTATATATAGCAAACACACTCAAAACAGATGAATTAATAAATATGTATATATTTCGTATTGTATCGGATCGATTATGTTAAATTGGTGTGCGTGTATAAGCACAAATATCAATTTATATGATTGTTTTTAAATTATAGATGTAATTGGTCTACAAAATGAAATGAATACATATTCATTAAATGTCATAGTGTTATTTATTTAGGTCAAGACTAATTCCAATTTTGCGGTTTCCACGAATATAGTTCTGCGGCCACCACAAAATTTGTCTTTTTAAATGCAGCTAAGCTGACTTAAGGCAAAGTTAGATTCGGCAAATACTTATTTTTTTAGGATTTTCACCTGTCATTGTTTGTATTAAAAAGATCCTTTTTATATCAGACTATGTTTTTTCATGATCATTTTAGATTTACGAAATAGACCGTGGTTCGAAGGTTCCAGTAGTGAATTAATTAGATCAGAAAGTTCTTTCACCACTTGAAAGTTTTTTCTGATTACATTGGATCACTCTAGCCCCAAGAGAGAACCAGCCGCAAATAACAACATACAATTCATAATTTTAATATCTTTTTGTTCGTTAGAACGTAGGACCAAACAAGTGTATTGTCGTATTGTTTTACAAGTCATCCGCAAATACCCACCTCCAGCTGACGAGGAGACCTGTGTTGCCATAAGTAACACCTACCATTATCCTATAAAGGTTTTATACATATTGCTTAAAATAGCCTTAAAGAAGAGCTTTTTAAATTATTAAATTAGTTTTTTCATCAGTAAGACCTTTTCTCAGTAATTGAAGAAAATATATATTCGGTATACTTTGCCATTTTAAATTAAAAAATCTTTGATAAAGTTTCCAGACTTCTCATCTCTTACGATTTGCAAAATCACACTCTACTGCTCAAAAGAAAGTTTGGTTGCCTGTATTACAAAATATATGAATTAGTTAGTTAGTTAAATGAGCCTTTTTCAAGATAAAAATGCAAGAAATCGGCTTTCGAATCGCATCAAATAATTCTAAAGGCATATTGCCACAGTGGTTATGTGTTACCCAACACAGGAATGATAATGTCAAACAAATATGCGTAACAAACATGGTAGAAAACTGCGTTAGCAAAACACGCATCTACTATATAATTCGGTCCGCTATAAGTTGCATTACCAATTTTCCATAGAGAAAACGCTCGGTTATACAGAGTCATTCGGTGCGCTATGAGTGTACGTACACAAGTTGTGTATGTGGTGTTTGTTACGTCGATAAGTACCATAAATAGCATTCCTGTGTTTATACTTCAATGAGATTTGTAATTCTGTGGAAAATAAAATAATATTTTATATTAAAAAAAAATTAGCGAAAGTTTTTTTTTCAAATAGTCATTTTCTATTTGTTTTTTTTTAATTACACTTCATGAATATTAATTTTTTAAAACACTTTTGATCATTTTGATTTGGCTAACAATAACAATAAATTCATGTCCATATTCATACATTTTTTCGGTGATAATCATACTTTTCATTTTTTATATTTTTTATCAAAAAAATTGTCAACCATAATGAAAAAAATGTTTTTAGTGAAAATGACGCACCAGCTCACAGATAAATGCATCCGCAAACCTGCATTTATTCTTTATACCAAAAACACTGTTCTTTTTCATAATTTGCTGTTAACGAGATACTTTTACATAACATAATTAATTCCAACAAAAGCCAAGCCAATAACGATAAATAATACATTCCGAAATTATTCACACACACACACACACACAAATTCCCATTGGATTTCTATTATGCATGTGTTAAAAAGTCGCTCAGACCAACCAACACATCACGTATACAACTTTATAGCACGTGTGCCACCTGTCCCACGGCCCACGCACAATTCCATATAAATATCGATTGAAATGTACGCGGATTTAGTTGTTGTTGTTGTGGTTGTTAATATTTTTATATATTTTTAAATCGTGTATATACGATTACCAAGTAGAAACGATTACCTACTTATAATAACGATTATACATTATTATAGCACAATCTATATTTAAATTTTAATGCATATATATAATAGAGTATAGACAAACAAACAAGCCGTCACCAGTATGTAAATTAATGAGATATATATATATATATATAATGCGAAGACCACGCGTGTGTGCATACCATACGTGTATCTAAATGCGCACGAGGTGGCAGCGATTCATCGAAATACAGTATAAAATATATAATATATTATAATAGCCTCTATATATACATATGTGTCTTGTGACTTAATAGGTCTGCAGCTCGCGTGCCACAATTTGATATACAAAATATAAATATGAATTTGTCGTACTGTGTCATATCATGTTTGGCGTACACGTACAATTTACAGCGTATAAAAACACGCAGAGCCCCCTCCCCCTCACAGTGTGAATGGAGCGGAACTAAAGGCGACACGAGACGGAAATGCGTAGGTGTTTATGTTTATATGTGCGATGTCCAATCAATATTATATGCATGAACGTATATTTTTTATCGTATATCTCTGCCCAAGCCTATTATATACAGAAACACGTCATGACACTGACCCACTCAAGAGGTATTATACTCGTTGGTGTTCCGATTTGTACACCTGTGCCTGCATTGCCCAAAATGCGCTCCACATTCGTTCATCAAGACCGTTTAGATTGCATTCAGTTTTAAATGTGTAATAATATGCAACATATACAGTACATTTTATGTACATTTTATGAATAATATCGTTTTGATTCGTTTGCGCGTTGCTGTGCTGCGTTTAGCCGACACCGCCGGCCGCCGCGCGTGTTCAACACCGTGTTTTCGTATGTCTCATTAAAATTTTTGCCAAGAATTTTATTGGCATAATTATTATATAGACTAGCGACAAAGCGCAGCCAACTACAACGCATAGAAACAACAACGCCGGCATCAACATATATGCATACAAACTATATATGTACATCATCTTATATATTATGTATTTTTAAAAGCTGTATACATAAAATATAATACAACATGCCCGAACTTAATGTGGCATTGTAATGAGATGATCGCACACACACTTTTCACGCGTGCGCGCGCACTTCTTCAACTACCGCTAATTAATGTGGTTACCAAAATAACGTGCAATGTTGACAATTAGATTAATCTCTCGGATAATTATATGAGCAAGAGGTATAGTATAGATCATGAGTGGCGCGTTTAAATCTTGATAAACATTTTGAGTGTTTGCGTGCGCAAATCCCTCTTATCGCGTTCTTTTTGGCACAGGTTTACACGTGGTTTTGATAGGTATTTGCCTAATGTCTAAATTCCTTTTTGCATATTCTCGTTTTCCGCTGATAAAATATCAAAAATGTTTTTAAAAAAAGTCTAAATAAATTTACATTTTCATTAAACCCTACATCACCTGCAGACCAACCCGGGAGTTTTTTTTAATTTCAAAGTGAATTAGTTTTGGTTATTTTTGGGATAGAATCTTGATTTTTCAGATAATCTTTAGCTTCATTTAAAAAAAAAATGTTTAAATTAAAGTTACAGCTCCATGTTTGAGCCATCAGCATTATCTACCATATGCACCACCCGGGTGTTTACCTACAAATTGTATAAGAAAGCAATACATAGAAATGAAAAAACAATTGTTTATGTTAATTACTTTCTTTATTTAGATAAATTAAGTAAAATGAAGTTATTTGGAGGTTATTAGGTAATTAATGCGCACTTCAAACACATCACGGGTGCCTTGTGTATGACTATCACACATTGGCTTCTCGCAGAAATGACATTTTTAGCACGTATTACGCTTTATAGGACGCTAGTAAAAGCAACTTCCAGTTTGCTTTATCCGACCAGAGAGCTGTCCCGGTTAGGCATATCAATAGGTAACACTGTTAAGCGTACTGGTATTTCAAGCATATCTTGAATGGCAGAACGAACCACCAAAATGTCCTCTGCCCGGCGTTCTATATTACCCATTACAAGCTCATTGGCTAATTGACTGATGAAAGTAGGCGTTTTTCTATCAATGTTTGAGCCAGCGGCAAACTGATAAAGAAATTGTCGGTGGTTATATTTCGTTCGTTATTTTCGTAATGTTTGACCAGTTGCAGTACAGTTTTCTCGCCAATGTTCACACTTCGCGCAGCACCCGGTTGACTGCCCAAATAATTTTCGCCGCGCAACGGATAATGTGTCTTTGCATTAGCAGCCCAAAATACTTTCATTGCGTATTGGCGGGTGATGAAGGAATATATTGCTTGAAGGAAACATGGCCTCGAAAAGGATAGAATTGTTCATCGATTGTGATGTTTTTATGTGGACTGTAATTTTTTCTCAAGCTATCGTTCATCAGAAGCCACAATGCCGATATTGGCGAAACGAATCGCTCACATGATGGCTTTGAAACGATTCAGACTAATTGCGGCACGATTAATAGGATGAGATTGGCGAGACCAAAGTTCGTTAATAAGTTCGTAATTTGAATTATGAACACATGTGGCTAGTACTATACTGAAGAAAGCATCCAATTCGATAACAGCTGTATTTCCCCCAGCATGTTGTT